>JAVJIF010010203.1:0-189791 GCA_038442645.1 Agave tequilana | reverse complement strand
AAACATACACACCTATATCACTGAGCCTATATTCTAAATTGAAGATGGGTACACTTGTTATTTCCTCATCTTATGTACTTCAGTTCCTGAAGAGCTAACACTTGCCTAAGCTCTCACATTTTTTGTTCGGTAATATTAGGTTCCAGTATCATGGAGAAATTTGCTTAGGCTTTGATCTCCACTGTTATTGTAAACTTGAGAGCTCCTCAAACAAAGTAGTTAGCTGATCTCCTCCTTATTGCTGTTTTCTCCTAACTTTTCTTGTTGAGACTTGCTATCAGCGAAAGAATTCGGTGTACATTGAAATAATTTTACTAAGGATGCATCAGTCGTGCAAGTGTACTAATCCAATTCCATTCAACAGTTATGCTGGAGTAAGACTCAGTAGATCTGGACAAATCACAAACTTGTCGAAGCAAATCTCTGCAGCAACAACAGCTGTTTTTGTGGATCGCATCAAAACAATTTGTTCCTAATTTCATAATGTTGGTCCTTGATTAATTTAGACTGTGCCCTCTTCATGGGAAAAGGAATATACAAGAAAATTTGTTGTGGCCTTGCATATGCCATAGCCTGTTGATTGCTTTCTTTGTAGGCTGTCCCCAGATTCCTTTAAATTTATTTTTTTGTGCCCAAACTTTTTTATGCATCTAGGTAGTGTTTATACTGAATGCATAAGCAGTGTCCAGCAAAACTGATTGTTTAAAATGTAACAAGATTAGTCCATTAGTTGACTAATCTGTGATTTAAGTATTTTAACTACATGATTCTTGCAAAAGGAAGAAGCTACTGATATAGTGTAGGAACACACTTAATATGCTAACATACAAGTTCTACCATCACCAAGTTTTGAGAATCAGGGTATTCTTTTTTTCTTTGTCTAGTGTTTTGTCTTATTGAGTTTTCACTAGAAAAGATTTTAACGAGACCCCAAAAAAGTTCTCCCTTATTTTTTATAAACTCTTATCATTTTAATAAAAATAATTATTTGATGAAGGAAAACAATTTCCTTTGACGTAACATGTTTTTAATATTTTGTCTAGGGTATTGAATTTTCTATGACCGACCCTGATTTTGACTAAATTAATAGTGATATGTTGTTAACTTTCAATTGTTTAGTTTGTATCCTGAGACTTGAGCGTACACTCAATATTAATTAAGGATGTTATAGCATATCTCATTCAATTTCAAAGCACATATAAAATCAAAGAGCCAAATAAACCACATTCCAAATCAACAATATATTTAAATAATACCAAGACATAATGGAACTGAAAATAAATCTAACACAACGAATAAATATAAAAAAGGATTTAAATTGCAAAATTTTTTTTTGCATAAACTGACTGCCCGACATGCTCACATTTGATCTAGCTAGAAATAGCAAGGTAAAACACTTGTAGCAATCAATTGCCAAACAAAAATATAATGAGAAAGCCGAAATAGATTATCAAGAGTTTATGAAACACATTATATTTAAGAAAATAAATTAGAAGAAAAATTTAAGCAAATAAATGTATAAAAAGTTAAAATCTTTGTTAGTGGAGGAAAATGTAAAAATGTTCAATAGTTATTGCATGCAATATGTACCGAATGAAATAATTACTTAAGGATATGTGGTGCTTAATCCTTAATTTTATTTAAGAAGACAAAAACCTTATTTTCATTGAAGAAAATGTCCCTTTGACAAAACAAAAAAAGATTGAAAATAATTCCCAGAATATTGGAATTTTTTGAGTAGGTAATGCATGCACCGTACAATGATCATACCATCTCAAAAAGAAAAAAAGAAAAAGAAAAAGAAAGAGTAAGATAATTACTTAGGACACGTGGATGTGAAGCTCATGTCACGCTCGTCTCTTAATTTCTATAACAATCATGCAATAAATGCAGTAAGTCCTGTCAACTATACGTTAGTCCTCTGCTCACTTTGGTGTTATCAAAACTAGAGATTTTAACTGGCACACCAACCGCCACATGTCACAAAAATCATAGTTTTACTTGAATAAATACCTCTTTTGATAAAGAAAATATAAATAGTATTAGAATTAGGACTATAATAATAATTGTATTTATTTTTTATTTTTTAGAAACATTACAATTACATAAAGAATTTTTTTTACGAATACAATTAGCATTGTAATCTTAATTATATTATTATCAAACGGATCAAAAGGTGATTTTCTCCCGTAACTCTTTCATGAATTTTATCCGTCCGTCTGTCCGTCCCAAGCCGCGAGAGAGACCCTCTCTCCTCCTCCCTCCTCTTGCCTCCCCTCTCCCCTTCCTTCATCCTCCTCCCCTCGCTCTCCGTCTTCATTTTTTTTGGGTCAGCTTTCATCGTCGACAGATTGATATACTAATTTTATTTAAAAAACAAAAAACAAAAAAAAGGAATTGCTTTTCTTTATAAGAGACCCTGTATATATATATATATATGAAAAGTAGGAGGTTAGACCTTGGGCCTGTTTGTTTCGCCGCAAAACCCCGCAAATCGTAAGTCGTAAAACTTCTTTTCCATTTTCCGTTGTTTGTTTCGCTGAAAAACAAGTTGCAAAATGCAACTCTCATTTTCCCACTTGCAGTTGCTACAGTTAAATTTGTGGTCATGTAAATCTTACTTTTACACTCACATTTTCTCACTTACAGTTGCTACAGTTAATTTTGTGGTCATGTAAATCCCACTTGTAATACACTTGCAGTTAAAAGCAGTTACTTGATAATCAATATATAATTTAATATTAATAAATATTTAATATTTTTAATAGTGTTCAATTTTTTATCTAATTATTTAATTATTTTATATTTTTAATCTTTAGTTTTATTATTATTTTTAATATTGTTTTAATATTTAATATTTTACTAATTTAATTTAATATTATTATTTAATACTTTATTATTTTATTAATACTTATACCAATTTTTTATTATTTTATTTAGAGTTAATATGTTATCAATATAACAATATTATAATTTAATATAAAATTACTATATATTTAATTATATATTTTAATATAAATAATTACTTTATTAATATTAAAATGTACTTTATTATTATATTAATATTTTATTATGTTAATATTGTAATAATAATATTATAATAATAATTTATTATTAAATTATAATTATATTTTACTTTATTAATTTTATATTTTTATAATATTACAATAATATTATACTAAAATTTAATATTATAATATTTTTCAAGTATTTTTAATATTATAATATTATAACTATATTTTATTATTTTTCTTAAGATTTTTAATATATATGTTTTATTAGTATTCTTAAAATTTTATTAATGTTCTTTAGATTTTCTTAAAATTTTATATTATTTATTTAGTTAATATTTTAGTAATATTTTACTAATTATACTAATATTTTATTAATATATTGTTATAAATAAAATATTAAGATTATTAATATTTTATCTCAAATTTATTAATACAATTTAATTTGTAATAGTAGATTTAATTTAATAGTATTTATAATATTTAAATCACTGCTACAGTTAATTTTGTGATCAATTTTTTCACTTACACTTTTACGCTACCAACCAAACACCGTAAATACAATATACTTTTCTATTTATACTTTAATTTTACCGATCAAACATCGTAAAACACAATACATGTTTTCTGTTACAGTTCACATTTCTCATTCTTATTTTATAACTTATGACTTGCAACGTTTTACGGCAAAACAATCACGCCCCTTGTCCAATTGAACCCAACCCAATCTCATTTAGAATGCCTAGTCTCCAAAACAATGAGATACAGAGTTCAGAGTTCAGAATAGAGAGCGGTAAATTTTAGTAAATAAAATCCTATTAATTATCGAAGAAGGGTACCCCCATTCTCGTCTCTCTATATATTATCTCTCTTCAGCCTGTTTTTTTTCATTGACGCCTCTCACCGTTTCCTCTTTCTCTGGCGGAGTTCTCCACCGAGCTTGAGATCCCCAATAAACCGCCTCTCTCTTCTCCCCTCTCCCTCGTTGTTATCGAATCTAGAGACTAGAGAGGCATAGGGAAGAGAGAGATCGAGCTTCGATCGGTTCTCCGATCGGTCTAAAGATCTTTGAACTGGGGTGAGCTTTTCGTCAGATCTATTTTAAATTTCAGTTAGATCCGCTTATTCTTCTTTTTTTTTTTTTTGCATAGATTCTCTTGTTCTTGAGTTTTCTTCCTCTGATCCGACGATTGATACATATTATAGATCGAACCGAGCTTAAGTGTTTGATTTACTCCGGTTTTGCTGTTGCTTGTGGGTGTTTGCATCTGGAAACGACCAGTTCTGGTTGATTTAGTGATCCTTGATGTGTGATCTCGTTTGATCACATGAAGAATTATGGGGTACTAACAGATCTGCTGTTAATTGTGAACAAATTAGGGACTTTTTTTTGCGTTTTTGATTCAGGAATTTTTATTTTCAAAACAAGTCCTTTGGTTTGATTGACGAAGTTATACTGGCATTGTGGTTAGGATTGTTGATTTTTTCAATGTATTGCGGATGATTACTATTTATGCTTCTTTGGTTATGATATTATCTGCTAATTTTCATGTTTTAATTGCTTGCATGTAAATGTTAGCTAGTATTAGAAGACTTTGCATAAAAAAGATTGATTTTTTAAACCAGAGAACCAAACTAAATTCACTTGACTGCAGATATTTTTAATTGATAATTGATGGGCAGATGACGGCTTTGCATATTTTGTTTTCATATTTTGGAGTTCATGTTCTCAGTTGCTTATGTCGGGAATTTCAGTGTATTGAAATCTGTGTTTTGAGTTGCTTCTAATCTCAATATTGCTGGTTGTTAACTATTCGCAGGTCATGGCATCTACTCAAGGTGCAACAGGATGGCTGAGAGGGAAAGTGAAGGCAGTTCCTTCCGGGGATTGCTTGGTGATAATGGGAAGCACCAAGGCAGAGATCCCACCTGAAAAGACCATCACTCTATCTTCCATCATCGCTCCCCGGCTGGTACGAAACAGTTTCTAGCAGTGCATATATAATTTTATCACAGGAAGAATACAATTGTTGACATATTGCTTAAGTGTTCTGATTTTTACTAGAGAATCATGCAGTCTTTGCTCTTGTTTATAAACTTTCCTGTCTCTTGTTTTTGTTTCAGAAAAGCTGTATGATACGATATCTTGTAGCATGCACATTGAATTTGTGATTCTATCTTGATCTTTAAAAAAGAAAGAAATTAATAAATAAAGTTTTGTTAACAACTTATGTAGAAATCATTTCTTCTTCTTCTTCTTCTTTTTGGAGTGGATGGGATGATACACATATTGGTTTGGTGATTTCTTAGACAAACTAAGAGTTAAATAGTAGGTTTTGTTGCAATAGCCATGGGGGTTTATATGTAAAGGGCTAATCTGGTGCTACCTTACAAAGTTTACCTTTTTTTATGCGCATGGATGACCATTTGAGTATGGTTTTGTTTCACAGTGTTCTGTTGTTATTGAAGTTTGTAACATCTATCAGTTTAATATCAAGGTCCATATTTTTCTTGCATTTATTATACGAATGCATGAGATGCAACTTGTTATGTGATTTTTTTATACTGTCTATCAATTCTTGTTGATATGCATATGTGTTTTTAACTATATATATGATCCCAAACTAATTTATACGAATGTGTCTCTTATTTGATGTGCAATAAATTGTTGTTTTTTAACTGCAATATATCTTTTGACTGGTATAATTCAGTGTTCTTCACTTTTTATTGCTTTATGTCATAGGCACGCCGTGGTGGAATTGACGAAGCCTTTGCTTGGGACAGCAGAGAATATTTGAGGAAGCTCTGCATAGGAAAGGTCTTTCTTTTTGAACCATATGTATCTTTATTTTCATGCCGTGCAAATTAATTTTCTTTGTATGGAGAAGCAAATTGATCAAGCCTTTTGTCTTATTAATTTCTATAGGATGTGACTTTCAAAGTAGATTATACTGTTCCATCCATTGGGCGAGAGTTTGGTTCTGTTTTTATTGGAGAACAGAATGTTGCAAAACTAGTTGTGGAAGAAGGATGGGCAAAGGTATCTGGTGCACTTGAAACTGCTTTCATGTTTTGTCTGCTGGTACAAAGATGAATAGTAATGTTATGTCTTATACATCTATAGGTTCGGGAGGTTCGGGAGGGTCAACAGAAGGCGGAAGTAAGCCCTTATCATCATGACTTGCAGAGCCTGCAGGAGCAAGCCATGCAGAATGGTCGAGGTCGTTGGAGCAAGGCTAGTATGCTTTCTTCTGTCACATGGTTATGTATTGTAGACGATTATATATAGTTTTTATCTTTTTTTAAAGTAAATGAAGACTTAATTTCTCTTTTACAATTTTTTTTAATCGAATCACATTCCCACCAATTAAGCATAAACATACTTTATAATCTCAGAGCATCGACCAATGGTTTTTAGTATCAATATTGATATCAATTTTGACAATATCAGCAATGCCAGCCTTGATATTGACTGACCGATATTATAGGATTAATGTCGTATTTGGTACCTCAACACGCGAAGGTATTGCCAATATATTGGAATGCCACTATTTGAAACCATGACTGTAACCCTCATATGCAAGGTTATGGAAAGAGGGTAAGTGGAGGGGGAGGACTGGGTTGAGCTGCCATTTCAGGATATATAGCGGTCATTAGGGGGAAAAGTCGCCAAGATATTTATTTCTAACGTACAAAACAAAAAATAAACAGAAGAAAGGAAACATAGGGAATATAATTTTTTTTAAATAACATGCAATTTTTCTTGATGATTTATATGAGAGTTGAGAGTTCATGTGAAATAATAACAAATATCGAGGGTCGATTCATCATCTGATATCCAGCTTTACTTCCCTGTATAGAGCAGGTGGGAAGTTGTGCTCACTCCGCTACCGCTAAAGCAGGTCTAAGCGGTGGATTTTTGGGGCTTTTTAAATATTGGATGTACATGATTTAACAGCTCTCATTTCGTTGAAAATTCCAGCTGATGCAACACACAGGATAACTGTGTTATTGTAATTGCAGGGATAGAATAAGTCTAAAATGAAACTACGGCTTAGTCATTTAAGTATATGTATTTTATATTTGTCTTTTCTTTTGACCACTGATGCAGGAAGCTGGTGCTTCTGAAAAATCGATAAGGGACCTACCTCCTTCTGCCATTGGTGACCCCGGTAATTTTGATGCAAGGGGTTTTTTGGATGCAAACAAAGGAAAATCGATGAAGGCCATTGTTGAGCAAGTTCGTGATGGCAGTACAGTTCGGGTCTATCTGTTCCCAGGGTTTCAATTTGTTCAAGTGTTTGTTGCAGGAATTCAGGTTTTTTTTTTTTGCTTGGCATCATCCTTTCTCAGCCAGACATACATCTAATATAGTATTAAGTTGTTTAACCAATGAATGTTTGCTTGGACTTAAAACTTTTAGGCTCCATCCATGGGTAGAAGAGCTGTGCTTGAGGCAGCTCCTGAACCTGACATAGCTGCTGACGATGCAAATGGTGAAGCTTCTGCTGATGCTCGGGCACCTCTGACAACAGCACAGAGGCTTGCTGCTTCCTCAGCAACGTCTACTGAAGTTTCACCAGATCCATTTGGAAGGGAAGCTAAACACTTCACGGAGATTCGGGTTTTGAATAGAGATGTGTGTTCCCTCAGTTTTAAGCTTTGTCGACCATTCTCTTTTTCTCCTGCTCATTGTAGTTTCTTGATTTTAATTGCCAGGTGCGCATTGTGTTAGAGGGTGTAGACAAATTCAACAATCTAATCGGCTCAGTAATTTATGCTGATGGTGACACACCGAAGGACCTGGCTTTGGAGCTTGTGGAAAATGTATGTTCTGTATTCTCTTATACTAATATAAGGCCATAAATGGTTGTGTTACATATAAATGGTGAAAGTTTACTTCCTGTCTGAATGCTGGTATAAGATTGTGTAGACTGTATAATTGGGTCTGCTAAGTGACCTATTCCTTCTGTGGATATTAAGTTTTGAATTCCATCCAATGCAAACGTCGTGCTTACATTTGAACTGTTAAAAATATAAAAAATATAATGAGTTGTATGGCCGAAATGGAAATAGTCCAGATTTGATTTGTGTGGGTATTGATTTATACATATCAATTCTCATTTATTTTTGTTGGACAAATTGGTAGAGTTTTTTCCCCTCGATATGGGAACCTGTCTATACTTTTATTGGTGAATATGCTAACTCATTCTTATTTGTTTGCTGTTCATTTGATGGGGTGCAAGTCCCATCACCATGTAGTGTAGATTTGCTGTATTTTCATTTTTGGCAGTGGGGTTAATATTTGAATAAGTTATGGTTGCCAGAAACCATTGTTACATGAACATGCTACAATATTAATAATCTAAATCAACATTGGAGGTGGTGGTTGTAGTAGTAGTGGTAGTGGTAGTAGTATGGACATCTGTGCAGATGTTTTTTTGGATACTGGGAATATTTTCATTGGTGAATGTGCTACCTAATACATGTTTGTTTCTAATTCATATTTGTTTACTGTTCATTGATGTGGCACAAGTCATATCATAATTTAAAATATAGATTTGTGATATTTTCATTTACACTTTTGGGGTTAATATTTGAATCATGGTTGACAATCTCGGAACTAGTCAATGGTTTTTTCAATATCTCGTTAATATCGGTGATAACGGCAATATTGGTCCTAATATTATAGGGATAATATCATATCGGATACCTCAAAACTGGATACGATACCACCGAGTCATTTTTAGCTTGCCCCCCTTTTCCCCCTAAACCGTCGTGGATCTTTTTTGAGTTTCGAGGAGTGTTCATGTGCTGTAATTTGTGATTATAGTAGTGTCTTATAGTTGAGTTTGACCATCCCAGTAATAAAATGATATTTTTAAGTTATTTTTAGATCCTTTTTCTAATAGTTCTGAATGTTTCCTTTCTTCATCACTATTATTTAGAACAAGTATTTGTTATTATTAAAGCTTGCTCTTAGGTTCTTAGAAATAGTAATTTCAGATAATCATGCTCAATGTCGTATTTTCTCTTCCTACACAGGGTTTGGCTAAGTATGTGGAATGGAGTGCCAACACTATGGAAGAAGATGCCAAACGGAAGCTTAAGGCTGCTGAACTTCAAGCAAAAAAAGATCGCTTGAGAATCTGGACGAACTATGTGCCACCTGCTTCAAATTCGAAGGCAATCCATGATCAGAATTTCACAGGGAAGGTAAAGTGGGTGATCTTAGTCACTGATGTTAAATCAGTCAACAATCTATTTTTGCCCATCAATTTATCTTCTATTTCTCTGTCATTACAATTTATCTTCTTCTATTTCTCTGTCATTATAGGTGGTAGAGGTTGTGAGTGGGGATTGTATAATTGTTGCTGATGATGCTGCTCCGTACGGAAGCCCACTTGCGGAGCGCCGAGTCAATCTTTCAAGCATCAGGTGTCCTAAAATGGGAAATCCTCGCCGAGATGAGAAGCCAGCACCTTACGCCCGTGAAGCTAAGGAGTTGTTGCGAACACGCCTTATTGGCCGACAAGTACGATCTGGGATTTCTCAAATTCCAGATTGAAATTTTCATTGGCTGCCAGCAGATGTTAAATATGATTTCATGTTTTTTCAGGTGAACGTGTCAATGGAATATTCGAGGAAAGTTGTCATGGGTGATGGAGTCAATCCAGCTGCATCAGCCTCTGCTGATTCTAAAGTTATGGACTTTGGATCAGTCTTCCTTGTGTCTCCCTCGAAGGAGGGTGATGATACCACTTCTCCTGCACCCTCTGGAAGTCAAACAACAGGAACCAATGTTGCCGAACTGGTTCTTTCCCGTGGGTTTGGTAATGTCATCAAACACAGAGATTTTGAGGAACGGTCAAGCTATTATGATGCTTTATTGGCAGCTGAATCCCGTGCCATAAATGGAAAGAAAGGCATTTTTTCTTCCAAAGAATCTCCAGCCATGCATATAACGGATCTGACAACAGTAAGAAATGTAACCTTTTCCGAAGGGTTATTAATTAGCGTTTTCCATATCTGTCTCATGTAAACCTCTTATTTTACACAGGCGTCCGCAAAAAAAGCCAGAGACTTTTTACCGTTTCTACAACGAAGTAGAAGGCACTCTGCTGTTGTCGAATATGTCCTTAGTGGCCATCGCTTTAAATTATTCCTTCCCAAGGAAACCTGCAGCATTGCCTTCTCATTCTCTGGTGTTAGGTGCCCAGGTCGAGATGAGCCCTTTTCAGATGAAGCTATTGCGTTAATGAGGAGAAAGATACTGCAGCGGGATGTTGAGGTGCTTTAATTTCTATCTGCTGATCCAGTTGTAGTTCATTTAATTTCTATAATATATGTAAAAGAAATTTGATTTCTTTTGCACAGATTGAAGTTGAAACAGTTGATAGGACTGGCACTTTCCTGGGTTCCCTATGGGAGTCTAAGACAAACATGGCTATGATCCTTCTTGAAGCCGGATTGGCAAAGCTCCAAACTTCCTTCGGTTCAGACAGGATCCCAGATGCCCACCTCCTTGCACGGGCTGAACAATCTGCAAAACAGAAGCGACTGAAAGTAATATATGATTAAATTCTCCCCAATCCCCCCACCCCCTCCCACACACACACACACACACACACTAATCACCACCACAACACACACTAATCACCACCACAACACACACAACAAACAAACAAAAATGATGTAGTTTTTATTGACAAACTATCTCTTTCCTTTTCTCAAGGCATGGGAGAACTATGTTGAAGGACAGGAAGTTGCTAATGGATCTACAGCCGATTCAAAGCAGAAGGAAGTACTCAAGGTGGTAGTTGATAAAGAATGGTTCTCTTCTATATGAATTCATGGATAAACCTTTTTTTTTTAACAACGGACTATCCTCTCTATATTGGATCCAGGTTGTAGTCACTGAAGTCTTAGGTGGTGGCAAATTCTATGTTCAAACTGTTGGCGATCAGAGGGTGGCTGCGATTCAACAGCAGCTTGCTTCATTGAATCTTCAGGAAGCTCCTGTGATCGGAGCTTTTAATCCGGCAAAGGGTGACATTGTCCTTGCTAAGTTCAGTGTAGATAATTCCTGGAATAGAGCCATGGTAAGATAATTAATATATCCCCAGTTTGAACTACTTTCAATTTGGTATTTCCTAATTACCTCAACATTTAACAAAGATATATACCCAATTTCATACAAACCTTACAGATCCCAGCCCCCACCCCAATCCCATTTTCTCGTCTCTTCGGCCATGTAAAAGGCTGTGCCATGTCGGTTACTCGGTGCATATGAATATATGGTAGCATATCCATTTGTGTACAACAACATCCATATGGAGGCAATTATTTCCAATATCCTTCTGGATTCCATCAAATTGGAAAAAAACCTTTTCTGAAAACATCCTATTCCATCAAAAGTATCTTCTGAAAGATACTGATAGCTTTTTCATAGTTTCTACAATTTTTACTAAATAAATTGTAAGCGTACCCATTTTACCACGAGAAAAATATAAACTTGTGCTATTTTTAACTTTATCTATATAAGATCTTGAGTGAAGTGTTGATGATTTCTTCTGTCCTGGTCTTTGATAATTTTTTCCTCCAAGTAACTTGCGGTTCCTTCTTCGTGTTCAAAATTTCTAGTAAAATAGTATAAACGCATGATTGGTATATATACAGACATAGATGGATTTATGTGTGTGTGTGTGTGTGTGTGTGTGTGTGTGTGTGTGAGAGAGAGAGAGAGAGAGAGGGGGAGAGAGAGAGAGAGAGAGAGAGAGAGAGAGAGAGAGAGAGAGATCGTATCTCGACTTTCCGATTCTAAATATTCAATCATACTCCGATTCTTTTGGAGGAAAAATCATACCCTGGTTCTTGAAGCCGTGCATGTGATTTTTTATTTGTTCTACTGAGGCACTACAGTTCCCATTGTATTATCGATGTTTTTCTGCAAGTTTGTCAAATACATGTGATTAAAGTTTCCACATATCTATCTAGCTTTGAAAAGGTAGATGGAGATTCACCATATATGGGTACAATTTGTCATCAGTTTGATGCATTATTTTTAGAATGATGATGACTTTGACTTTGCTTCTGTTGCATTACATGATTCATGTGTTTTACTTATCATATCCTGTGTTTATGGGTTTATAGATTGTCAATGGACCGAGAGGTGCAGTGGAGTCACCAAAGGACCAATTTGAAGTCTTCTATATTGATTACGGAAATCAAGAAACAGTTACATATAGTCGTTTACATCCTCTGGATCCCTCAGTTTCCTCGTCACCTGGTTTAGCTCAGCTTTGCAGCCTTGCATTTATTAAAGTTCCGAACTTGGAGGATGATTTTGGTCAGGAAGCTGCAGAGTATTTGAGTGATTGTACTCTAAATAATTCAAAAGAATTCAGAGCAATGATTGAGGATAGAGATACCTCGGGAGGGAAAGTTAAAGGGCAAGGAACTGGAACGGTTCTTGTAGTTACTCTAGTTGATGTGGAAGCTGAATCCAGCATAAATGCTGCAATGCTCCAGGTTTGTCCTCGTGATTTGTGAACTCATGCACATTTATTTATGTTTGGTACCTGAACCTGTTCTGCATTTGTTTGAATTTTCTAAGTTTGGGTAAATGTTTAAATTACTTGGTTAATCTTATTGTCTATACTACCCTTAGTATGTTGGTCATCATAATCTGGAGTACTGTCCCTAAGTTTCAAAATTATTTCAAAATTAATACTCCAAAGGACCTGTATTATATTTAATTGTGCCAATTGATAAACATGTAGTATAAATTTACTTGAATTTGTCCCTGTCTTATTTCGTAATTATTACTTGGACGCTAATGGCTTTTGAACTCGAAGAATATGCTAATTAGACTGGACTACAAACCCAAAATTATGAAGCGGGCATATAAGTCGGCATTTTAATGCGAGACCAAATGATTCCTGAACTTGATAAAGCCAACTATTTTTAATTATAGTTAACTTACATTGTTTTTAGTTTCGTGAGGTAATAACTTTTAGTAAGTTTTAGAGGTCTTGCTCCGTAATCTAATTGAAAGTTCCTTTTTTGTGTGCACCGCAGGAAGGGCTCGCTAGGCTAGAAAGACGAAACAGGTGGGACACTAGGGAGAGAAAGTCGGCCCTTGATAACCTTGAAGAGTTTCAAGACAAAGCTAAGAAAGGCAGGATGGGGATATGGCAGTACGGCGACGTCCAGTCAGACGACGAGGAGTCCGCCCCGCCTGCAAGGAAACCTGGAGGAGGCCGCGGTAAATAGAGGAGAAAAACCTTCTCCATAACTCTGGTGGCTGCGTGGTAAAATAGTGAAACCATCCCATAACTGGCTGCTGAGGTAAAACCCTCTAGTTTTCAGGGTTGATTGCTGAGGACTATGGCTGTTAAAAGACTTTGTTTTAGGAGGAGATCTAGTTTTTATCTTTGGTCCTAAATTTTATTGCATCTTTCTTTCATTTTCCTTCGTTTCCTTTTTTGTTTGTGTCCTTTTTTTTGTTTCAAGTAAAGGTGTTGAGTTGCATCAGTTGTAACATTTTTGGGATATGTTTAATAAATCCAGTAGAATGTGCCGGCAAGTAATTGAAGTAAAGGTTGTAAAAATTAGGGTATTTTCTTGTTGCATCTTGAGTTTATATAGGTTTGGTTAACTTCATAGATTTCTGTTATGGCTTTTTATCCTGAACTATACAATATGTGATCGATGCGGTTCTAGTTGAACACTCCTGTACTGAGAACAAATTTGCTGTAAGCAAATGGTTGCAATGTTTGTAGAAGTTCTTACTCTTCGTGATCATGATCATCGCTATCGCAGAGGAGTAGGAAAAATCGAATTGCTGGGTTGCATGCATTTAGCGAGCGCGGATGCTAGTCAGCCCTTACATTGTACTGATCAAGCAAGAAAACCCCAGTCGTGCTTGCTGATGTTGATTCATCTGGCACGCGAGTGCCTGCCATTCTTGGTCTTAGTCCGACCAACTTCTTCAAATATGCTCTTCCGTTCTGGGTCCTAGTTTTTCTGAGCTTGGATCTGGCAAGGAGTTGCAGGAGCGAGCAGAGATCGATCTGGTGATTACTGCATGCAGATTGTGGCTGCAGAGAGCAAAAAAGAGGCACTCTGATGTGCTATCAGAGCAACTTCACTAGTACAATTGGAGTTTCAGTGGATTATGTAGTGTTCACGAAAAAAGGTGACACGAGTTGCATGTTTACAGTAATGTTTAAGAGACCAGTGGTTTGCTGTTCCTCTATTTTAAGAGGTCTTTTGACTGTTCAATATCCTGTATTTTCTTGCTCTGGGTTTTTGTTGTGAATTATATCATTTTGTCAGTTGAAAAATGGGGTGGAATGAAGAATGATTACACCTATTCATTTGAAGTTCAAAAGAAAAAATGAAAAAAAAGTTGCACAAAAATACCCTCAAGTTTTTTTTTCCCCCCCACTACATTTTGAAATAAAGAGTATGAAATCTTTCACTTTGTTTGGAGGAATTGATGATGATATATCATTTTTTGTCTTATTTCCTCTATAAATAGTACAAATAAGGAGATACCAAAAGTAAAAACTGTTCGTTGACATTCTCTCAGTTATATTCCCACCTTCAAATATACCCACACAAAAACCAGTGAACCTTCAAATATACCCACACGCGCGCATGTGCATTAGTTCATACATCAAGTCTAATTACGCGCACAAAGTATTACTTTTTTCTCTTATCTTTTCTTTTTTGAATTTATTGACTTTTTAAACAGTCTTTTTGAACATTATTGAAACTGGACAAGTTTATTGAAACCACATTGGGCAGGCACTACAGAGGAGTCAAACAAATGCATGTTAAACTCGAACTTCCACCTACGACCATGAGGGGAAGCTCATTCTTGAACAAAACAAAGAAGAGCCCACAAATTTTGGATCTGATCTCTGCTCTCGACCTCTCTTTTATCGCCCTTGGCCTCTATCCCTCTCATTTCTCTCTTATCTCTGATCTCGGCCTGTCTCTCATCACTCTAGACCTCTCTCTCTCTCTCACCTCGGCCTCTCTCTCGTCGCTCTTACCATCTATCTCATAATACTTGGCCTCTCTCATCGCTTTCGACCTCTCTCTCATCTCTGATATCGGCCCCACTCTTTCTGATCTCTCTCTCTCTCTCTCTCTCTCATCTCTGATCTTTGAATTTGATCTCAGCCTCTCTCATTGCTCTCGGTCTCTCTCTAATCTTAGCTCTCTGATCTCAGCCTCTCTCTCATCACTCTCGACATTTCTCTTTTTGATCTCTGTCTATTTTTCTCAAATATCTAAATCTCTAAATTCGTCCTCCTCTCTTAAATCTCAACTCACCTTTAAATCTTTAAACCCTAAATCCCAAATCTCATCTCCTCTCTCTCGATTTCACTCTTAAATTCCTAAAATCCCTCTTTATAATACCGAAGCACTTGATCAAGAAGTCAAGGACTTGGCGGCTTCCATCGCAAGCTGCGATCGAGATTAGGCGACTTCCACAGGACCACGGCTCACGAGCCACATCCACTTCCTCATCGTCACTGTTGGGATGCTAATTTTTTTAATTTCAGTTATATTCCCACCTTCAAATATACCCACACAAAAAACCAGTGAACCTCCAAATATACCCACACGCGCGCATGTGCATTAGTGCATACATCAAGTCTAATTTCGCGCACAAAGTATTAATTTCTCTCTTATCTTATCTTTTTTGAATTTATTGACTTTTAAAAAAGTCTTTTTGAACATTATTGTAACTGGACAAGATTATTGAAACTACATTAGGTAGGTACTACAGAGGAGTTAAACAAAGGCATGTTAAACTCAAACTTCCACCTACGACTATGAGAGAACTCATTCTTGAACAAAATAGAGAGGAGCCCACAAATTTTGGGTTCTATACAAGAAAAGAATGCCAAGTTGTATGTAGCTGAAAATAAGTTAGATAAGAACACATTCAGCTTTGGCATTGCTATGAACATGCAAAGACGCCCGGAGGGGGGGGGGGCGTCATGTGAAACCCACCCCACCCACCCCGTTCAAAAAAAAAGCTTTGGCCTCTCTCTCTCTCTCTCTCTCTCTCTCTCTCTCTCTCTCTCACACACACACACACACACACACACACACACACACACACACAGAGAGTGTCTCTCTCGAATCTCGGCCACTCTCTTATTGCTTTCGGCTTCTCTCTCTCTTCTCTGATCTCGGCCTGTCTCTTATCGCTTTTGTCCTCTCCCTCTCACCTCGGCCTCTCTCTCATCGCTTGCCATCTATCTCATAACACTTGGCCTCTCTAAATTGCTCTCGACCTCTCTCTCATCTCTGATATCGGCCTCACTCTCTCTCATCGCTCTGAGTCTCTCTCTCTCTCTCTCTCTCACACATCTCTTATCTTTGAATTTGATCTCAGCCTCTCTCATTGCTCTCGTTCTCTCCTAATATTTGCTCTCTGATCTCAGCCTCTCTATCTCTCTCTCTCATTACTCTCGACATTTCTCTTTTTGATCTCTGTCTATTTTTCTCAAATCTCTAAATTCATCCCCTCTTAAATCTCAACTCACATTTAAATCTTTAAACCCTAAATCCCAAATCTCATCTCCTTTCTCTCGATTTCATTCTTAAATTCTTAAAATTCCTCTTTATAATACCGGAGCACTTGATCAAGGAGTCAAGGACTTGGCGGCTTCCATCGCAAGCGGCGATCAAGATTAGGTGACTTCCATAGGACCACGGCTCACGAGCTACATCCACTTCCTCATCGTCACAGTTAGGATGCTAATTTTTTTTTTGTAATTTGGAGTTCTCATTGATTTTTATTAACTGATCATTGCGATAAAATTTTAAAATTTTTATTGTTCATCATAGCATAATTTATTGAATTAGTGATAGTATTCAAAAAAAGAAATATGATTAAAATTAGTTAATTAGTGATTAATGTGTTGTGTTTTGTATTTTTATTATAAACTTACAAAGGTCACATTTTGGATGCACATTGTGAATGTAATAATTTGAATGTTTGCTAATAACATATAAGTAACTTGTAAGTTTTATCAATTTAAATAACCACATATCATCAATTTTTAATTTTACAGCTTAATTAAAATTTCAAAGAGCCATGAATAAATTTCTTATAAGAAAACCAAAGCATACTGAGAGTTCAAGTAAGAGAGAAAGTGTTAATTAATCTTTGCTGACGTGTCCAAGCACTTCTGCAAATAATAAAAAATCTGAACCTTCATTGAAACAGAGGCATATTGAAATTAATTAGAAAGACAGTTAGACTGATCCTGATTACAGACTTTAATATTTGATAATAGTATTATTTTCATCTCATGAGAAAGAGCGGATTTGAAGGACATATTTACAGAAAGGTCCTTGACAACCTCGTATGAAAAAAGATGACTATCCACAAACACTATTTGCTGATAAATATCGGCGATTTAATCAATCTTGCTTTTTCATCTACCCGAATTGCTTGAAGTATAGTGTGAGCGGAGTATAGTGTGAGCAAAGATGTATCATTTTGCTTATTTTGTTACCTTTTAAAAGTTAAAATGAGCACTCCGATTGGGATGCATTTATTGTCAAAGAATCTAAAGATTAAAACATGCAAGAGAGAATTTGAAAGCTTATGTTGGTGCCTTTGATAGCTCTCACAACCTAATAGTGGAGAAGTAGAAGAACTTGCTATAAAAAGAGCAACATATTGATAATGCAATTTTAAAGTTCTCCGATCTTGCTCGAAATCATTATAGCACTCGGTTGAATTCATCTGTTAGTTCTATTATGTATCTTTTATGACAAGGATTAGCTTTTCATAGATATAATGAATTTTCAAATTCTAGAAACCAATGTAAATTTTTAGAGCTTTCGCAGTTCCTTACAAGGAACTACAAGGAGATAGAAAAAGTGGTCTTACAAAATGCTCTAGACAATCAGAAGCTAATTCTCTTGATATTCAAAAGGATATTGTGTGCTCCGCTAGAAACTAGAAATACAATTGTAAAAAAATTAGGAGATGAATATCTTATCATTTTATTTGATGAATTCGAGATGTATTAATTAAACAGCATATGGCAGTTGTCTTGCCCTATATAAATAAACATGGTTATATTATCGAGCACTTTCTGGGAATCTTACATGATAATGATATAAGTGTCATGACATTGAAGACAATAATTGATGTAATGTTTGCTACACATGAATTGAGCATCTCAAAATTGCAGGGACAAGAATATGATGGGACAAGTAACATGCGGGGTCAACTCAATGGACTTAAACCTCTTATCTTGAATAAAAATCTATCTGTTGTTATGTTCATTGCTTTGCTCACCAACTGCAGTTAGCATTTATAGTTGTTAATAAAAATCATTCTAAGATAGATGTGGTGTTCACAGTTGTTGCAAACATTTGCAATATTGTTGGAGCTTCTGCCAAATGTCAAGATATTTTTCTAGAAGTATAAACTGATAAGATTCTTAAAGGACTTGAAAGTGGTGAACTAAGAACTAAAAGATGCTTGAATTAGGAAATGGAGCTAAAGCGTACCAGTGATACATGTTGGAGCTCTCATTATCATTCAATGGTGAACTTTATTCTTTTGTACTCTTCTATGATTGAAGCACTTGAGAGTATAGATGACACATCATCTACTAAAAGAAGAGAAGAAGCTGTAGTGATACTATAAATGATGCAAATTTTTGAGTTTACATTTTTCTATTCATTTGATGAAGAATATGTTAGGGATCACTAGTGATTTGTCTTTTGCACTATAGAGAAAATATCAAGATATTGTGAATGTCATGAACCTTTTGAAAATAGCCAAGCAACGATTTCAAGAAATGAGATGTGATGGATGAGAGCCTTTTCTTACAAAAATTTCTTCATTTTATTCCCAACATGATACCGAGATCTCTAACATGGATGATATATTTATACCTATGGTGAGATCACGCCGCAATACTAAGAGCTTTCCAACTTGCATTATTATAGGTATGACTTGTTAGATACTGTTATTGCTTTGCAAGTTGAAGAGCTAAACAATCATTTTATAAAGTGAACACATAGTTACTTCTTTGTGTAGCATGCTTAAAGTCTAGTGATTCTTTTGTTAATAAAGAGAATTACTTCATTTTTCTAAGTTTTATCCTAATGATTTATTATCATCCGATCTTGTAATTCTTGGTAAACAATTGAAGATATTCATTCATGACGCGCGATCAAATAAATGAGTTTCTATAATTAAAGGGGATTGCAGGTCTTGCAGAAGTGATGATGAAGATGAAAAAAGACGTGGTATATGCTTTTGTTTACAAGCTTCTGAAGTATGCATTGATTTTACATGTGGTAACTGTAAGTGTTGAGAGAGTATTTTAGTATGAATATCGTGAAAATTAAGCTGCGCAATCACATGCGAGATCAATGGATGAATGATTATTTAATAATATATATTGAGTCTAACATATTTGATTCTATTAGCAATGATGTAATCAAGGAACGATTTCAAATTATGTCAAAGTGTTGAGATAGTTTGTAATCATTATTGATCTTGTTATCTTACTCAACATTGGCTTTTTGGGTTGTTTTCCATTGAAAAATTGATAAAGGAAAACTTACAAAAAAGGATGGAGGAGCGAAATTATAAGTACTTCTTTGCAGGAAGAAAATTACAAGTAGATCTCCTCTGAGATTTTTCTAGGAAAATGTGCCGGTGGGAGTCTGATCAGTGCGCGATCACTTTGTCCCATTGACGATGCGATCGATCGATCTTCGAATGCTACTGCTTGGGAATTCTTTCTCACCTGGTTCCGGAGATTCCTTGAAAGGGAGGAAGATTTAGGGTATTAGCACCCTGAATTTATCCTTGTAGGATTAGAGAAGTGATTCTCTGAATTCTTGAAAGCGAGAGAGTAGATCTCTTATTGGCTTAAGCTTTGAAGCCATCAAAGAAGCTTATGCTTTTCAAAACCTCTTGAACTTGAATTTCTTCAAGACCTGGACCTAAATTTCTTCAAAGTCCCTGAGCCTAACCTACTAGTGGGCTACTTATAGGCTCAATAGAGAGTTATGATCTCCTTAATTGTCTCCCCTTAATGAGAGATAATGGGTGTAACTACCCATTAATTCTCCTTAATTGGCTCCTCTTAATGAGGGTCATGGGTGTAAGTACCCATTAACTCCCCTTAATTGGCTCCTCTTAATGAGGAGACATGGGTGTAACTACCCATTAACTCTCCCCACTAACTTAGTAGGGCGGTTACTTTCTTTATGCGGAGCTAGCCTCTTCAGGAGAAGCTATCAAGAAAGCTTCAAGCGAAGTTAGAATTAGCTTCAGAAGAAGCTAGAATTAGCTTCAGGCGAAACTGTAACTTAGCTCTCTGTGGAGCTATGAAAAGCTTCACGAGAAGCTATCAAGAAAGCTTCCAGCGAAGTTAGAATTAGCTTCAGGAGAAACTAGAATTAGCTTCAGGCGAAGCTGTAACTTAGCTCTCTGTGGAGCTATAAAGAGCTTCATTAGAAACTATCAAGAAAGTTTCCGGCGAAATTAGAATTAGCTTCAGGCGAAGCTCGAATTAGCTTCAGGCGAAACTGTAAGTTAGCTCTCTGTGGAGCTATGAAGAGCTTCATGAGAAGCTATCAAGAAAACTTCCGGCAAAACTAGAATTAGCTTCCAGCGAAGTTAGATTAGTTTCAGACGAAACTGTAAGTTAGCTCTCTATGGAGCTATGAAGAGTTGCATGAGAAGCTATCAAGAAAGCTTCGGGCGAAGCTAAAATTAGCTTCCGGTGAAGGTAGATTAGCTTCAGACAAAACTGTAAGTTAGCTCTTTGTGGAGCTATGAAGAGCTTCATGAGAAGCTATCAAGAAAGCTTCCGGCGAGGCTAGAATTAGCTTCTGGCGAAGTTAGCTTAGCTTCAGGTGAAGCTGTAAGTTAGCTCTATGTGGAGAGCTTCAAGGCGAATCTAGACAAACTTAGCCTCTCAGGCGAGGCTATCCCCTTAAGCTCATGTGATGCTAAGTGTTAAACTAACTCAACATCTTAGGCCTACTTAGGTCTCTTCAAAGGCAACCTTGGCTTACTGTCTGCTTCACTGGATCAAGAGAGTCCAAGTCGCTGATTTGTCCCTCGGGATGGATAGAAACTGGTCGTCAGCTTGTCTGCGACTTGTCTTTTATAAATATCGACAAGTTAGCCATCGTTCAGACCTGTTGGAAAGCTGTATGAGAGTTTATCTTTTTTGAGTGTCAACAAGACTCCCTTCAAAGTTTTCATAAATAATGGGATGGTTCGGATTTCGAAATACTTTGAATTGCCTCAGGTGTTCAAAAGAGAGAGCATTCACCAAGTAGAATTCCCCAAAGAAATTAAAACTTTGGCTTAAAATTATTCAGAGGTTAGGAACATGATCAAATCAGTTTGAGTATGAGAACTCACTAGGGACAAAGGAGAGCAGATCTAGGAATCCGTCTGTTCAGAGATAATGTGAACATAACAGGTTAGGAATTGCTTCTAAAGAGGGTTCGCTGTTCAGAGGTGGTAAACTGGACATAACAGCGAGAAGAGTCCCTATCGGGCTGGAAAGTTAGATCTGGATATCCTTCAGTTCAGAGGTGACAAACTGGACATAACTGATTAGGAATCACCAGACACGAAGCCTTGTCGTTCAGAGGTGACGAACTGGACATAATGACAAAGAAAGGTGAGACTGGATATTCATCGGTTCAGAGGTGACGTACTAGACATAACCGATTACAATTATCAAACACGAAATGTTTAGTGTTCAGAGGTGACGAACTGGACATAACAGTAAACGAAAAGCGAAAAGTTGGCTATCTGTCGGTTCAGAGGTAATTGACTGGACATGACCGATTGAGATGCCACCAAGCTTGAAATTTTGTAAGTCAGAGGTGATGATGATGTAACCCCCTGCTCCCCGGTGTACGTATCACCGTATTAGTACGCGATACGACGTATAATGTTGACTTGACCTCCTTGGTAGTCCGATTGAGCCGATTTCAGTTTCAAAAATCATTTTCTAATATTCTAGACTTTTCAGGATTTTTTAAAATTTTTCTGGATTATTTTGGAAAAACTCCGTAGTCGGTGTCGACCGATACCGATAACCGGCCTTCCGATTTTTATTTCACAAACGGAGTCGAATTTTGAGAATTAGCTTTCACCGTATGGCTTAGAATCATATGAGTTACGTATTGGTATTTTTGGGGATTTTTCTGAATTTATCCAAAATCCGGCCAAACCGGTGTCGCCCGTATCGGCGAGACACTCCGAGATTTTTAATTTGCAAACCGGATTGAGTTTTGACAAACTGTTTTCATATTACGTCTCAAGATAATATTCTCTATTTTCTGTAATTTTTGGGCGTCATTCAGAGCTAGTCGAATTTGGGCCTAATTAAATAATATTATTTTAATACTTTATATTCTTTTCTTTTCTTTACTTTTCTTTACCTTCTTCCTCTTTCCAGAAACTTCTCCCCCACCGCCTTTGACTGAACCCAACCGCCCTTTCTCTTTTAAAATCCTACCTCCCTCTCTCTCTCTCACATAATTTTCCTCTCTCTCTCTCTAAAACTCTCTCTCAATCCCTCTCCCTCTCTCTAAATCTCTCTGCATAGCTCTCTCTCTCCCCCTCTCTTTGTGCAGCCGCAAGGGGAGAGGCCCGCCGCCGCCGGCTGCCGCCGCCAACCGTCGCCGCTGGCCGCGACCCTTAGGCCGCGCCACCGCCTCCGCCCCTTTCTTTCCCTTTCCTTTTCTTTTCTTTCTTTTCTTTTTCTTTTTCTTCTTCTTTCTTTTTCTTTTTCCTCTGCTGCTATTTTTCCCTCTCTCCTTTTCTTTCTCTCCTTCCTCTCACCTCACTCTCTCTTTCATGCCAATCCGCCGCCGGTGGCCTGCTGCTGGCCGCCGCCGGCGGGCTGCCGCCGGCGAGCTCCTTCCGCCGCCGGCCAGCTGGGCTGGCCGACCGGCTAGTGAAGGCGGCAGCAGCAAGAAGCTGCTGCTGCTTCTTCTTTGTGGGTTTGGGTTAAGCCCAAACCCATTAACCCAATTTGGGTTAAGTGATAACCCAATAACCCCCCAATTCAACCCGTTAGCCCGTACCCGTTAATTTAAGTTAAGTGGGTATGGGTTGTGGATCTGGACCCGACCCGTTAAGAGCCAAATTCACTCCGAAACCCATTACAGTATTCGGGCGATATCTGGAGCATCCGGACTCCGATTCGAACGATTCTGGATCCGTTGCGATCGTGGGAAAGAGAGCTACAAGCCTATAGCCAGTTTGTGAGTGTTTTTATTTTATAAATTATCTTTTTAGTCTATTAATTGAACTTGGTTGCTTTATTAATTACCGGTAAATCCTAATTGGTACACCATATTAAAACATTGTAATAAACACTGTACTTCAATATGTCGGATACCTAATAGACGTAGAGTGTAACACTGGATACCTATTAGGTCATGTTCATGGACCACTGACATCCGGCCCACTATGTCACCATATGTTTGGACACTATCATGTCATGGATCGTATCACAGACGCTATGACACGACACTGTCACTAGACATGCATGCTAGATACTGTTACTATAATTCATAGGACATGATATTATATGATACACTGACACCATTATTACCTGTACTGTTACATGGATTATGGCCACACATTTATGTTCCACTAGTACAAGGATAAGTACCGCATGTCATATTATTGTTATCATCCTTACACTGATACGATGGTTCACTGTACATGATATTAGACACTGCCCATAGGTATTACTTGTACATATTGCACAGATACTATGACACGTCTCACGTTCGTATTCATGTACACCACTTCACGGCATACCGTCATATCCTATACCGTTATCATCATCACAGGGACTCTCGGCATATCACTGTTACACGTGCCTACATGATTTAATTATTCTTGTCATATGGATCACCGTGCTTATTACATGTATTATTGTTTCATGTTACCGTATTCATGTTACATGATTATTTCCTGTTACTGATATGGATATTCCCGTTACTGGACATGAGAGCTGTTGATATGCGATATGTGGACTTCCACATCTATTGATCCCGTTATATTGTTCCCGTTATATTGTTCCTGATATATTGTTCTCGATTCCCGTTATATTGTTCTATGCTATCAACAGAGCTCTGGTCCAGTTATCATGTTACCCGTATCATGTACTGTTATTTGTTCTTGTTACATTGGATACTTGACATATCAGATCATAATGATAACTGGGGTATGGGGGAGACTTGACGGTTGATTAGATCTTATCGGGTGATGTACTGGATCCATATTGTTCTCCCACTGCAGGGGATGGTAGTGCTACCTACCAATTGCTCCATGAGCTATTGTTACTTGATTATTGTTCCCCTCTTAGCGGAGGGCTCTGGTCTTAGCAGCCAGGGGTTTGATAAAGGCCGTGATCCCGGGTATGCACGGGATACACCTACCCGATAAGAACTCCTCGACCATGGGTTTCCAATTAACATAATAAAATAGTATACACAATAGTGACGTCGGGAACACTTGTTATTTGGTTACTCTCTCGTTTGGATAATGGTACCCGTAGACCATGTCCGGATGGGTTCGACTGGAGTGCGGGCTCCAGTATGAACTGCCAGTGGTATGGGACACTGGAAGAGAGTAATTAAAATAGCAGGCGGTACTGATTGCTACTATTGTATAAATGACATGACTTTGACATGACCTGCCTGCTACATGTTTAGTTATACTTGTTACTGTTCCTGATCATTTATCTGCTATCATGTTACATGTATACATTGCTACTGTTCCTGTTTCCTATTACACTTTCTGTAGTGCCCTACTACTCATGCACATGTATACTTTGTTACATTACCTGGTATATGTTACACTGTATGTAGTGGCATACTATGCATGTTCTGCATTGCATATATTTTATTGTTGCAGACATATGCCCATCTGCATGTTCACTTCTATCACGTCACCACTATCATGTTCATGTCTATTACGTCACCACCAGACAACATTAGTTATTATATAAACTGGACCCGACTATAGATATGACCTGATGATAACCGGCTAGATAGAGATGGTATTAAAATAAAACATGTTTATATATATTTGTACTGTTCCGTATATGCGTATTATATGGTATCACTATTATCACATCGCGTATTATATGGTATCACTATTATCAAATCTCGTATGATATATTAGTATTATGGTTGTAGTACTATTGTATATATTACTGCCTCCTTCATTTTACCACTCACTAGGTCACTTTCTGACGACCCTGGGTTTGCATGCCCAGATTGGAGATCCGAGTTACCATAGTATCGGAGAGTGCCATGGAGTCACATCGGAGCTTCCTCATCGGAACCATGCCTAGGTATCTTGGTGCTTTATTTTCGTTATCTTATTTGTCCCTATTTTTCATATCTGTTATGATCGCTGACCTATTTCTGCAGGTATTCTTGTACTTATTTCATGCTGGAACTTAGTTATTGATGGAGGTTATTTACTGTACTGAGGCTTAGCGTACGTACGTAGGGTTTTCCGCCTTGTGTATGTACGTCGCCATAACGTCCCCGTACCTGCGGGATCGGGGCGTTACAGAGTGGTATCAGAGCCTAGGTTCACACCTGGTGTGGGTAACCACCTTGGTCAATCCTCAGGCTTTTACCAAAAGTACAGTCAGATTCAGATTCAAGCTTATCTGTCTCTGAATTTGGGGATTCCAGCAACGAGTACAAGAATACCATGACCTTGACACTTCATTCCTTATCTCATTTGTAGTCCTTCCTTCCTGCCAGTTGTCAACCAGAATATCCGATTTCCTTCTTGATTTCTTTTCATCTTCTTACTTCCAATCCGTTAGTGAGTTCATTACCATACTTCTTCATCCCAAGTTCCTTATAAATATCAGAGTGCGCAGCGGAAGTGTCGTGGACCCGTAACATTTCGGCTTTAGGGTTGGCAATATTGTTCTCACACCTGAATGAAAATTGTGAGGACGCAATTTTTTGTAAGGTGGAAAGAAATGTAACCCCCTGCTCCCCGGTGTACGTATCACCGTATTAGTACGCGATACGACGTATAATATTGACTTGACCTCCTTGGTAGTCCGATTAAGCCGATTTCAGTTTCAAAAATCATTTTCTAATATTCTAGACTTTTCAGGATTTTCTGAAAATTTTCTGGATTATTTTGGAAAAACTCCGTAGTCGGTGTCGACCGATACCGATAACCGGCCTTTCGATTTTTATTTCACAAACGGAGTCAAATTTTGAGAATCAGCTTTCACCGTATGGCTTAGAATCACATGAGTTACGTATTGGTATTTTTGGAGATTTTCTGAATTTATCCAAAATCCGGCCAAACCGGTGTCGCCCGTATCGGCGAGACACTCCGGGATTTTTAATTTGCAAACCGGATTGAGTTTTGATAAACCGTTTTCATATTACATCTCAAGATAATATTCTCTATTTTCTGTAATTTTTGGGCGTCATTCGGAGCTAGTCAAATTTGGGCCTAATTAAATAATATTATTTTAATACTTTATATTCTTTTCTTTTCTTTACTTTTCTTTACCTTCTTCCTCTTTCCAGCAACTTCTCCCCCACTGCCTTTGACTGAACCCAACCGCCCTTTCTCTCTTAAAATCCTACCTCCCTCTCTCTCTCTCACATAATTTTCCTCTCTCTCTCTAAAACTCTCTCTCAATCCCTCTCCCTCTCTCTAAATCTTTCTGCATAGCTCTCTCTCTCCCCCTCTCTTTGTGCAGCCGCAAGGGGAGAGGCCCGCCGCCACTGGCTGCCGCCGCCAACCGTCGCCGCTGGCCGCGACCCTCAGGCCGCGCCACCGCCGCCGCCCCTTCTTTCCCTTTCCTTTTCTTTTCTTTCTTCTCTTTTTCTTCTTCTTCTTCTTTCTTTTTCTTTTCCTCTGCTGCTATTTTTCCCTCTCTCCTTTTCTTTCTCTCCCTCCTCTCACCTCACTCTCTCTTTCATGCCAAACCGCCGCCGGCGGACTGCTGCTGGCCGCCGCCGACGGGCTGCCGCCGGCGAGCTCCTTCCGCCGCCGGCCAGCTGGGCCGGCCGGCCGGCTAGTGAAGGCGGCAGCAGCAAGAAGCTGCTGCTGCTTCTTCTTTGTGGGTTTGGGTTAAGCCCAAACCCATTAACCCAATTTGGGTTAAGTGATAACCCAATAACCCCCCAATTCAACCCGTTAGCCCGTACCCGTTAATTTAAGTTAAGTGGGTATGGGTTGTGGATCTGGACCTGACCCGTTAAGAGCCAAATTCACTCCGAAACCCATTACAGTATTCGGGCGATATCTGGAGCATCCGGACTCCGATTCGGACGATTCTGGATCCGTTGCGATCGTGGGAAAGAGAGCTACAAGCCTATAGCCAGTTTGTGAGTGTTTTTATTTTATAAATTATCTTTTTAATCTATTAATTGAAGTTGGTTGCTTTATTAATTACCGGTAAATCCTAATTGGTACACCATATTAAAACATTGTAATAAACACTGTACTTCACTATGTCGGATACCTAATAGACGTAGAGTGTAACACTGGATACCTATTAGGTCATGTTCATGGACCACTGACATCCGGCCCACTATGTCACCATATGTTTGGACACTATCATGTCATGGATCGTATCACAGACGCTATGACACGACACTGTCACTAGACATGCATGCTAGATACTGTTACTATAATTCACAGGACATGATATTATATGATACACTGACTACCATTATTACCTGTACTGTTACATGGATTATGGCCACACATTTATGTTCCACTAGTACAAGAATAAGTACCGCATGTCATATTATTGTTATCATCCTTACGCTGATACGATGGTTCACTGTACATGATATTAGACACTGCCCATAGGTATTACTTGTATATATTGCACAGATACTATGACACGTCTCACGTTCGTATTCATGTACACCACTTCACGGCATACCGTCATATCCTATACCGTTATCATCATCACAGGGACTCTCGGCATATCACTGTTACACGTGCCTACATGATTTAATTATTCTTGTCATATGGATTACCGTGCTTATTACATGTATTATTGTTTCATGTTACCGTATTCATGTTACATGATTATTTCCTGTTACTGATATGGATATTCCCGTTACTGGACATGAGAGCTGTTGATATACGATATGTGGACTTCCACATCTATTGATCCCGTTATATTGTTCCCGTTATATTGTTCCTGATATATTGTTCCCGATTCCCGTTATATTGTTCTATGCTATCAACAGAGCTCTGGTCCAGTTATCATGTTACCCGTATCATGTACTGTTATTTGTTCTTATTACATTGGATACTTGACATATCAGATCATAATGATAACTGGGGTATGGGGGAGACTTGACGGTTGATTAGATCTTATCGGGTGATGTACTGGATCCATATTGTTCTCCCACTGCAGGGGATGGTAGTGCTACCTGCCAATTGCTCCATGAGCTATTGTTACTTGATTATTGTTCTCCTCTTAGCGGAGGGCTCTGGTCTTAGCAGCCAGGGGTTTGATAAAGGCCGTGATCCCGGGTATGCACGGGATACACCTACCCGATAAGAACTCCTTGACCATGGGTTTCCAATTAACATAATAAAATAGTATACACAATAGTGACGTCGGGAACACTTGTTATTTGGTTACTCTCTCGTTTGGATAATGGTACCCGTAGGCTATGT
The DNA here is from genome assembly GCA_038442645.1 of Agave tequilana. NCBI lineage: Eukaryota > Viridiplantae > Streptophyta > Magnoliopsida > Asparagales > Asparagaceae > Agave > Agave tequilana. Next base: position 161,021 of record JAVJIF010010203.1, on the reverse strand, counting down.
CCGGATGGGTTCGACTGGAGTGCGGGCTCCAGTATGAGCTGCCAGTGGTATGGGACACTGGAAGAGAGTAATTAAAATAGCAGGCGGTACTGATTGCTACTATTGTATAAATGACATGACTTTGACATGACTTGCCTGCTACATGTTTAGTTATACTTGTTACTGTTCCTGATCATTTATCTGCTATCATGTTACATGTGTACATTGCTACTGTTCCTGTTTCCTATTACACTTTCTGTAGTGCCCTACTACTCATGCACATGTATACTTTGTTACATTACCTGGTATATGTTACACTGTATGTAGTGGCATACTATGCATGTTCTGCATTGCATATAATTTATTGTTGCAGACATATGCCCATCTGCATGTTCACCTCTATCACGTCACCACTATCATGTTCATGTCTATTACGTCACCACCAGACAACATTAGTTATTATATAAACTGGACCCGACTATAGATATGACCTGATGATAACCGGCTAGATAGAGATGGTATTAAAATAAAACATGTTTATATATATTTGTACTGTTCCGTATATGCGTATTATATGGTATCACTATTATCACATCGCGTATTATATGGTATCACTATTATCACATCTCGTATGGTATATTAGTATTATGGTTGTAGTACTATTGTATATATTACTGCCTCCTTCATTTTACCACTCACTAGGTCGCTTTCTGACGACCCTGGGTTTGCGTGCCCAGATTGGAGATCCGAGTTACCATAGTATCGGAGAGTGCCATGGAGTCACATCGGAGCTTCCTCATCGGGACCATGCCTAGGTATCTTGGTGCTTTATTTTCGTTATCTTATTTGTCCCTATTTGTCATATCTGTTATGATCGCTGACCTATTTCTGCAGGTATTCTTGTACTTATTTCATGCTGGAACTTAGTTATTGATGGAGGTTATTTACTGTACTGAGGCTTAGCGTACGTACGTAGGGTTTTCCGCCTTGCGTATGTACGTCGCCATAACGTTCCCGTACCTACGGGATCGGGGCGTTACAGATGACGACAAAATGAAGGTGAATCCGATTTTAAGGACCCGTCTATTCAGAGGTGATAAACTGGACATGATAGACTAAGACACACTAAACTCCGCATTCGCTGCCAGATGTAGTCGCATTAACTTAGCAGCTAGCCCATAAAGGACTGCAAAGATAGATTACATCTGGGGTCCTGTTGGTTCAGAGGTGTTGACTGGACATGACCAACTAAGGGACTTAGATTCGCAATCTGCTGTTCAGAGGTTTAATGTTAACATGACAGCGAGAACTCCCGGCCTTGATAGAGGATAGAAGAACAAAGTTATGGATTCATCTGTTTAGAGGTGGTGAACTGGACATGACAATTGAAGTACCATAAGAGAGAGATCTAGGCATCCGTCGGTTCAGAGGTAATATAGACATAACCGATTGGGAGTTGCTAGACTCAAAACCCTGCGTTCAGAGGTGATTGACTGGACATAACGGTAAAGAGATAGTCCCTACTGGACTAAAAGGTGAGACTTGGTTATCTGTCGGTTCAGAGATAATATGGACATAACCGATTGAGAAACCACCAAACTTAAGATTTCTATCGTTTAGAGGTTGTTGACTGGACATGACGTTAAAAATAAATAATCCCATTGGGGAAAATAATACTTGATCATAAGCTTCGTGAAAAATTGATATCTCTTTTGGATATTATTTGGAAGAAATTGTCAGAGGTGTATTGTTAACGTCACAACCAAGAAAGTCCATTCTGAGAGGAAAATATAGACTTTGAAGAGAGTCTACTTAGAAACTCGCCGGGGAGTTGAAAAATAAATTCCATAAGAGATCAAATGTCAGAGGTAATCATTAACGTGACAAAAGAATCTGTGGGGATTCGATAGGGAAGAGATTATTCCCTAAAAAGTTGTCAGAGGTAATCATTAACGTAACAACCCAATCCCTTGCTGGGGAATTTGAAAGGAGATTTTGTCAGAAGTGATCGTGACAGCTTCTCCACTTGGGGATTTATAAAGCAACTTGTGTGATGTTAACTTAATAAGGATTCATTTACTGTTAGAGGTATTTGAACATAAGAGCAATTTGAGTGGACCTGTCATTCTATTGAAGAGAATGACAAGTGGAGTTTGCTCTGCAAGGGATATTAGCAAGATCCGTCGGGATACTCAAAAGGTTTTGCTGTCAGAGGCATGAGATTTAAGCATGACTGTTCTGATCTATTATTGGGAAAATGAATACAGCTTTTTGTGGTCCTACCCTTTCATGGACGGGAATTGCTAGTGGACTTTGGTGGGAAAAGTGGCATCAGGTCCCTTAGAATTTTTAGCAAATTTTCAGCTGTCAACGGATTTGATATGCCTTTACCAACTACCGTTTGAGTTAGGCTAGTCATGCTATGCTCCTCAGCATGATGAGTTATTGAGGATTTTATATTGGGCTTAGAAGCCAATATTTTCCTCCAGCCTTATTCACCGAAGTCTTCATATTGTGTAAAGTGAACATTTCTGTATTCCACTAGTGACCTCTAAATCTCACTGGGGATTAAAGAGTTAAGACTAAACTTCATGGTAAATTTGTTAGGGTAGATCAACATTTCTCATAGAGCATCACCTTTTATTCATCAAGACTTTGGTTCTCAGCTGATTTTCGTGTCTAGATATGGAGTACAAACTTCACAGAAAATATATCAAGTAAGTCGAGATTGCTCGTGGAGTTTCACTTTTGTTCATCATAATCAAGACTTTAGTCACAGCTGATCATCGAATCTGAACATAAAAGTGAAAACATTAGAAAGGTCTTGCAAGGATGCATCACGAACCTTCTTCGATGATTTCGGCTCATTCAAAATCATTGTGAAGCTGAATTGATTTGCCGAAAGAAGAATGCAGATATAGTTAAAATTGATTCCATCTGTGGAAAGGGACTCCTTGAGGAGATAAAACAGTCGGACGAATCCGACTTGATGATCAGAGGTGTAATGTTAACATGATCATGTATAGTACTTCTTTGATCAGAGGTATAATGTTAAAGTGATCCTGTATAGCACTTGTCGTTGATTGGCATCAGGAGCGTGTCACCGTTTGGATTTGCTAGGTGATAAGCTTCACTCGAGTAGACTGCCTCTACTATGAAAGGTTGTCCTTATTTGATTGGTGGAATGACATATTCTAATCCCCTGCACGTTTTCCGACGTCGTTGGCTGTTGTGTCTCGTCGGGGTCTGGTTATACTGTCGCAAGTTATTTACCAGACCTAGTGCCATCGGCTACAAATAGCGGTTGAGACGGTTGTCTCCTCTTCAGAGCTGTTAAGAGGAGTTGCTGGTGCGGTGTCATCTACTGCGAAAGACATTGCAAGACTTGCCTTTTGCTTTGGATTGGCTTGAGTCCCATTGCTTTAGCCGTTGCTGGGATAAGACCTATGGCTTTTGGAAGAAGAGTTGACTACTTAAATACTCCCTTTCAAGATAGGAGTTAGGTAGTGGCCTTGTTATGTTCTGACTTCAGAGTCAAAGCACCTGCTTCGATCAGTGCTTGGATTTTGTCTTTAAGGACATTGCATCTGCAAGTAGGATGATGAACCATCCTATGAAAAAGACAATAGTTGAGATCGTTCGTTCGTCCCACTTCATTTGGGTGTCTAGCCTCTGGCAAATTGAGCTTGTTGCCTTTGTTGAGCAAGTGAAAAAGTGTCACCACATGCTCATCTTTAAAAGAGTATTGTCTTTGATACTCTGAAGTTCTATTGGAATTATCCTTCTTTGATCGAGTTACTCCATATACTTTCAATGTTGATGTATCAGAAGATTCAGCCGTGTCATAGCTTTTCTATTGATTCCCCACCTGCTTTTGCGAGTCTCAAACTTTTTAGCTGATTTTTCAGCTATATCGGCTTGTTCAATAAGCTCCTTCCAAGTGTGGTCTTTGACGGCGCCCATGCGAACTTTCACTTTGTCGAGGAAGTTATGCCTACACGTTTGAAGCAACATGGACAAAGGCATACCTGCAGGGCACAAGAGAGAAAGATTACAGAATCTCTCTATGTAATCCTGTACAGATTCTCTTCCTTTCTGGACTGCCAAAAGGAGTGTGTTTATGGTCACCTCGGTATCATCCTCGTAGAATCGGGAGAGGAATCAGGTTTTTAAGTCGAGCCACAAATTGATGGAGTTCGCAGGGAGACTCCTAAACCAATCAAAGGCTACCCCCTTCAGAGTACCAATGAACAGTCTGGCCATGATAGCATCATTACCTACTATATTACCGGTTTGCGATCGGAAGTAGTAAATGTGCTGATTTGGCGAGCTCTTGCCATTATACGAGTGCAACATTAGTGACTTGAACTTAGGCGGATATGAGACTGAATCCCATTCCAAGGGGTAAGGACGGACTGCCCCTACTTTCTTCAGTTCATCCCTTTGGGTCAGGGATGCGATCTGAGCTTGGATGTCTTTGACCACTTTGGCATCGAATGAAGAGCCCTCCTTTGAATGACCGGTCTTGGGAGGTTCATTGTTGTTGTTCTCCTCATTTTTGTGATTACTACCGGTTGTGTTATCATTCTTCCGGTTTGTCAGGAGCTGAACCAATATTTGCTGGATATTGTCCAAGGCTTCTTGCCGGGCCTTGAAAGTCTGCTCTTGTGCCTCCATGCGATGACGGAGATCATCATCATTATTTTTATCAGCCATGTTGGCTGATACAAACCTCCTGCACAGAGCTGATGGTGGCAGAGGAAGCGTAGCTACTGGCTTCTTCTTCATCATCAGACCATTAGAATTGGTGTCTCAATAGTTCTGGTAACATAGCTTCTGAGAAAGAAGGTTGTCCATAATTGTAGGGTACTGTACCTTGGAAGCCACCCTTTTGTTTGACCAGAATCTGACTTAAACCGGGGCTATAATCGGGCCTTGGAGAACTAAATGAGGGAATGTGAACTCCCTGTTTCCTTCTTTGAGATCGTAGTAGATCCCTTCCTCTGCTTATCATAGTGACAGAGGTAGCTGCGAGGTGAGGCACCTTCACTGTCTTCTTCTTTCGAGACTTAGGTCTTTTAGAAGTTTGAACTAACAGCCACTTGAGCACCGATTGCTGGCTTGGAGGAGAAGTTGTCGGGATTAGTCCCAAACAACAGTTGACGGAATGTACCATCATAGTTTGACATCCCGCTTGTCGCACTGGGATGGCGAGATGTGAACTGGCTCTTTGGAGCGGAGTTTCCACTTGTTGCTCAGATAATCCCACAAGTGTGTGTTACCTGAGTCCAACTGATCCAACACGGAGACTTAGAGAAACTGGATGTTAGCCTGCTTGGGTTGAGAAACCCTGGGCTTAGCCATGAAGACTTTCTTTTGGTCTATAGGCGAAGTTAGGATAGCTTCCCATGAAAGAGTAGCTTCGCAAGGTGAAGCTACTGTTTTTGCTCTGCCTTTGAAGGCGAGCTTAGGTCTGTTGCGCGATGTTCTTCCTATGAGCGAGACTGAAATAGCCTTGCTGTTAGCACTCAGTGGTGCTTCATTTTTAACTTCGCGGCAAAGGTCTTCAGCACTTAGTGCTTTGATTTTGTCGCTAGCAGCGAGCCTAGCACTGTCCCATAGTGCTGATGATGTAAGCGGGGCTGCAGTAGCCTCGCTGTTAGCACAAAGTGCTTTAGCCCTAGCCTCGCGTGATAGGCGTGGCTTAGCTCTATGAAGAGCTATAATATTCTTACAGTCAGAGATTATTTTAGCTTCGTAGGAAGTTGAATCAAGAGATCTATCTCTAACCTTGCATGGGACTACAACTTTTGCAATACACATAACCTTAGCAGAAGCTGTTTTCGGTTCATAAGGAACCTTTATAGCTTCGCGCACAGTGTTAATATGCTGGCGTGTGGCTATGTTATTCTCTGCTGAGACTGTTCTAGACTCGCATAGAGTCTACTTAGTCTCGCCTGAGGCTGTAATAGGCTTGCAGAGAGCCTTATTTGTCTCAACAGAGACTTTCTTTCAAGAGTTAGCCAAAGGGGCTCTGGCTACACTGACCTTCTTGCGCACATGTAGGGGCTTGTGCAACCCCCAGAAAGAAGTTGTTCGAACTTCTCTTGGTCAAAGTGAATGATCAGCGTATCAGCAATAGACCTGAAGGTCTGATCGTCGCATTGCGACACTTGATTCTCAGCTGTGGAGAATACGGTCCCCAACGGAGTCGCCATCTTATTTTCCACTGAAAAATTGATAAAGGAAGACTTACGAGAAAGGATGGAGGAGCAAAATTACAAGTACTTCTTTGCAGGAAGAAAATTATAAGTAGATCTCTTCTGAGATTTTTCTGAAAAAATGTGCCAATGGGAGTCTGATCAGCGCGCGACCACTTTGTCCCGTTGACGATGCGAGCGATCGATCTTCGAATGCTACTGCTTGAGAATTCCTTCTCACCTGATTTCAGAGATTCCTTAAGAGGGAGGAAGATCTTAGGATATTAGCACCCTGAATTTATCCTTATAGGATTAGAGAAGCGATTCTCTAAATTCTTGAAAGTGAGAGAGTAGATGTCTTGTTGGCTTAAGCTTTGAAGCCACCAAAGAAGCTTATGCTTTTCAAAGCCTCTTAGACTTGAATTTCTTCAAGACCTGAACTTGAATTTCTTCAAAGTCCCTGAGCCTAGCCTACTAGTGGGCTATTTATAGGCTCAATAGGGAGTTATGATCTCCTTAATTATCTCCCCTTAATGAGGGATCATGGGTGTAACTACTCATTAATTCTCCTTAATTGGCTCCTCTTAATGAGGGATCATGGGTGTAAGTACCCATTAACTCTCCTTAATTGGCTCCTCTTAATAAGGAGACATGGGTGTAACTACCCATTAACTCTCCCCACTAACTTAGTGGGGCGGTTACTTTTCTCATGTGAAGCTAGCCTCTTCAGGAGAAGCTATCAAGAAAGCTTCTGACGAAGCTAGAATTAGCTTCAGGAGAAGCTAGAATTAGCTTCAGGAGAAGCTGTAACTTAGCTCTCTGTGGAGTTATGAAAGGCTTCATGAGAAGCTATCAAGAAAGCTTCCGGCGAAGTTAGAATTAGCTTCAGGAGAAGTTAGAATTAGCTTCAGGTGAAGCTGTAACTTAGCTCTCTGTGGAGCTATAAAGAGCTTCATGAGAAGCTATCAAGAAAACTTCCGGCGAAGCTAGAATTGGCTTCAGGCGAAGCTAAAATTAGCTCAGGCGAAGCTGTAAGTTAGCTCTCTATGGAGCTATGAAGAGCTTCATGAGAAGCTATCAAGAAAGCTTCCGGCGAATCTAGAATTAGCTTCTGGCGAAGCTAGATTAGTTTTAGACGAAGCTATAAGTTAGCTCTCTGTGGAACTATGAAGAGCTCCATGAGAAGCTATCAAGAAAGCTTCCGACGAAACTAGAATTAGCTTCCGGCAAAGCTAGATTAGCTTCAGATGAAGCTGTAAGTTAGCTCTCTGTGGAGCTATGAAGAGCTTTATAAGAAGCTATCAAGAAAGCTTCTGATGAAGTTAGAATTAGCTTCTGGCGAAGCTAGATTAGCTTCAGGCGAAGCTCTAAGTTACTCTCTGTGGAGAGCTTCAAGGCGAATCTGGACAAACTTAGCTTCTCAGGTGAGGCTCTCCCCTTGAGCACTTGTGATGCTGAGTATTGAACTAACTCAGCATCTTAAGCCTGCTTAGGTTCAAAGGCAACCTTGGCTTACTGTCTGCTTCATTGGATCAGTAGAGTCCAAGTCTCTGATTTATCTCTCGGGGATGGGTAGAAACTGGTCATCAGCTTGTTTGGGACTTGTCTTTTATAAATGTCGATAAGTTAGCCATCGTTTAGACCGGTTGGAAAGCTGTATAAGAGTTTGTCTTTTTTGAGTGTCAACATGGGTAGTTTATTTTTTCTTTAATATATAAGAGGATTTGGCTAGCAAGATATATCTTTGATGTTAGATGTGTAGTTTCATTTTGTACTTTTATGCAAGAGAATATCAATCTGGAGTTTTTGAGTTTGAGACCCCTTTATTTCTCTTAGTCTCAATGAAAACTATTATGTTATTTATTATTTATAGCTTTGATATTATTGAATATTATTTTGTGGACTTCATCTTTGAAATCTTGACTACACCCCTGTGCCTATGCTGATAATTTTTGTAAGTCTAAGATGGTAATTTCAAGTCATTAGGAGAATAGTAATCTCAAAAGAGATAAGAGTCAAATAAAAAGTATGGCTACTAATCATTAATCAACAAATGGTAACCACATAATTTCTTCTTTTCTTTTATCTTTTTGGTATACAGAAGTGAAGTTTCGAAGTTCTATTCCTTTTTTCAAAAATGTGTAATTTCTATAAACGTTTTGAGTGACATCGAAGTAGAAAATGGTGGATAAAGTTATGAATGGTGGACGAAGTTATGATTAGATACCTTCTCTTCTCTTTTCTCTTTTTCTTTTGCTCCAACTTTGAAGGAACTATGGTTAATTATATGTTGAGTTGGAAGTGGTTACCATGAACCTAACTATTGGACTCTGTAGGGCCGGCTTGATCTGGAATCGTGCCCAAACCTGAACCTAACCCTAGTCTAGAGCGAGTCTTTGGAACCGGCCCTAGTCCATCTGTGGTTCGGTTTAGGGCATTGATAAATCACTCTTTGCGGACTGCTCAGTCTCGATTAAAGAACGAGTTTGAAGAAGATCCTATTGTGGATAAGATTAAAAATGGTCTCTGTAGTGGATAAAAATCTGTTTACCGTAGATTGGACCCTCCACAACCAAAGTTTGGTCGCTTCCCAAAGATATTACCTATCAGAGCACACACTGAAGACACCTTTCAGGTTAGGATCACTGATGTGGTGCCAGCCTAAGACCCTTGGGCATGAGAATCAGTAGTCAGAATAGAAAGGTGAGCGAACCGAGCAGAGGACTACCGACGGTGTGTGATGGTAAACTGAAACAGGAAAACTTTCAATGTATTGAATGGACTAGCACATGAAATTACTAGTATAATGGAATGATGGACTAAAACAGAGAAACTTTCAGTGTAGTGGTGGTGTGTGCATGCTCTGAGAATTAGAGAAGTGATCGATCCCTTCCCCTAGGAGAAAAATGACCATATGTACCTAACATGGATGCTAGCGTAGAGGCAAAATTGACAGATGATTTTAACTACAAGATCTGCATGTGCTGAATTTGTTGTAATAGTCGTGATCACTGACGTTGGTTAATCAGGATTGCATACCGGGGGATCCGCTACCATGTAACCACCCGCTTTAATGTATGGTCATTACATGCCTTAAACGTGGGGAGAATGGTGCTACGTAATGGCGAGCAGCGATTTTAGTGGGTTGTTGTTGAGAGCCTTAGACTCGGAGTTGGAGACTTTGGATGTAGAGGGCTCTAGAGTGATAAAGCCTTCGGAACGGTGAATATGTCTCCAAATTTAGTATCTTCGGAACAAGGGGTAGCCCCAAAAAGGCCAGGAGAGATAGAGGATCCAGGATGGATTCAGAAACTTATAGATGTCTCAAGAAAAGCTCTTGATAGGTTGGACATGTGTCATCATTGTGGCCGTGGTCAAAATTTGACCACTACAGATATCCTCACCTCCATGCTTGTTGGATCCTTCGGAAGAAAAGTTGGGAAAGTGAGGTTACTTGAGGGGTGGATTCTTTAGAACTCTTCATGAAGTTAGTGTGGTGAATCTCTTCGGATCATAGCGGATCTTCTAGAGTTAATTAATGGTTGCAAAGTTGGCTCACAGTTGTCACATTGGGCGGCTGGATCTCCTAAAAGGCTGAGCCGTGCATTTCTTCGAATCCTGGCATCATTATGGCTCTGATGGTAGGGTTTTATGATTTGACGATGATGGTTAATCTTTTGTCTTTATTGTTGAACGAAAATCTTGGAATCATGGGCTGACTTTTGGGGATTGGGAATTTGAATTAGAGATGGTTAGGCTTCTCATCCGTTTATAAGTAAAGGGAGATTTGTGGGAGGAAATCGCCTTCCATCTTCTTCAAATAAAACTCTTGCTCGTAATCCTTGTTTCTTTTCTTGTTGTACCGCCATGTCATCCTTTCCTTTTTTCATCAAATGGAGGAAGGAGAAGGAGAGGCAGGAAGATGAGGAGATGATGACCGGGCCCTCTCTTCTGGGGAGTTTGAAAGGTGCATCACATTAGTTGCATGAAGGAGTGCCTCCATCGACAACGATAGGTGGGAGTCCTGCTCTTACTGGATCGGGCGATCTGATTCCGGGTTGCTACTTTTTATTTTTAGGGGGCGAGATTTATTCTGGGGTTCAGAGCCTCTTTCTTGATGGTGTGTACGACGAAAGAGGAGAGGAGCTCATTGGTTGGGTGTGCCGGTGAATGTTTTCTCACAGTAGAGCTCAGATCTCTTTCTTAGAACAGCTTGGAGGGGATGTGATACTATCACATTTTTACGTGTCTTGCCGGTGTAACGGTCCCAGTATTTAATCATCGAATTACTTTAAATAAAAAACTGTATCCTTAAACATTCAGATAATCACTGATGATTTTAACATCTCTCCTATAATATGAAGTCTGCCTTGATACAACACTTAAAATTTTAGCTTGACATCGCCTACTTAATAAATCTCTAAATTTCAACCATATAAATTCAACTCAAATTCAATATAATAAACATATACTCAAGAGTGCTCCCATTGGTATCACATTCTAACATAAATACCAATTCTTATCTATCTCTCAATAAAACTAGAACACAGGTAAATATAGATATATAATCCTCGAACCAACTTGTACATAATCAACTATCTGTTTTACTCTATAACATCAACTATTTCTACGTATAACAAAATCATTCAAATATAATCAATAGCTGGGTGGACGCACACGAGGGGTACTTCTTGCTCTTCCAATGCTACGCCATTGTTTTAAGTCGGGTCTTACCTTAGTTTCACTTGAAAGGCATAATTTGAGGTGTGTGAGCTTACAACTCAGTGAGTGGAGTAATTCATAATTTATCATGGTATTAACAGTATGTAGTATACATATTATAAGAAAAGATGTGATCATTTATCTAAATTATTAATTAACATAGATGCCAGTGTTTCCATTTCAAATCAGTGAATCCATATTCTGATGTCATATCAACAGCTATCTTTATCTTTCGTTAGTGTATTGTGAGTTTCTTGGTATCCACCCTACTATATACTGTAACATTTTCAATACAAGCATAGTGTACACACACATATCACATATACGCATGTCACACATACACATTTATTCATTTACAATAATTATTTATCTTTCACCATGCTCTTCACCTTCGGTTCTATTTTCGGTTCCTTCCTAAGGAACCGAATATAGAACCGGAGGTGAAGAAGACGGTGAAAGATAAATTATTATATTATGCAAGATAAATAATAAGACAGTGACAGGAGATGATAGAGCGAAAGGGAGAGAGTGTGTGAGAAAGTGAAGAAAATAGAGAGAGAGAGAGAGAGAGAGAGAGAGAGAGAGAGAGAGAAGTGTGATCATTTAAATGAGAATTATCATCTCATTTTTCTTATATAATTATCTCGATCTCTACCCTCCTCTAATCACCAGAAGCCACTGCATTCCCTTTCCTCCGCCTCGTGTCCTCTCTTCACTAATCTTGATTAATTAACTTAATTAATACGATTAGTAGATTAATTAATTAACTTGTAATATTAGTGGAGTATATTATATGCTAAGCATTCTATTTGTATACAATTTTGTATACAATCAATATAAGTATATTTGTAAATACATAAACAAATATACACACAAATTCATCTATCAAGTGTATCAATCTCTTGTACATGATTAAATTAGGGATTGATAATTAATTATCCCCATAATCATACTAAGATTTAATCACGAAGATTACCACATAATTATCACACTATAAAGGCAAAATCAAAAAAATTAGGGCACTAATCCCTGACTAAAATAATCTGAGCATTTAAGCCAGAGTCTGTCTCATGGGATGTCACTGTTGCTCTCTTGAAAGGCTCCCTAATAGTCCTCATCCTTCTTACAATGCTGAGGAGACGGTGGTGTCATTTTGGCTGCCTTGGAGTTGTGGGGAGCAGTGAGAAGATGTTTCCATCGGAATGACCTTCATTTTTGTGGAGGAACCTCATGATGTTCTCCTATTCCGTTTTGTGATCTTTGGATAGTGACATAAGCAATGAGGCAGTGTCTTCCGTCAGATATTCCCTGAAGAACACGCTCTTAGAGTTCGAAGGTAAATAAATTGGATTGCCTGTTCAAGAGCCATGAATAGATAAAGGTGGATGACTGCTCCCGGTAGGCATCCTCCAATGAACAAATCTTTGTTGTTCAGTATCGGAGGTCGGTTAATGGTGGCATGTCCAGAGTGTTCGGATATGGATTATCTGTATTTTTTTTCAAAAAATGTAAATACAAATACATGAAAAAAGGGGATTTGTATTACTCAGATGTAATCAAATATATTTGATAGAATTTTGGAATGGAAAGATTTTCAGAATAGAAATGTATATATATTTCTGGAATTGAAATAATTATCTGCATCTTGCTTGGTTTAATTTTACCATTGGCTTCTAGGAATTGATATGATTTTTTCTCTTCAGAGTGTTAATCTCTATCTCTGGTATGGCTGGTTAGACGTGGAGTGGCTTGGCGAGTAGGCGCTGTTGTTCCGAACGGAGGAGATCCCATCAGCAATACCTGCAAACTTTAGGCTTTCGAGTGGGAAAATCCCAGCAGTGTAGTTGTGTTCATGGTTGCTTCCGAGTGGGGTATTCTCATCAGCGGAGCAATTAAATCCCAGTAGCAGAGTAGGGATTCTGAGTGGGAGAAACTCCCACAACAGAGGGTTTAGACTATCTGTGAGCTAACCGAGAGAGAGCCTGTTGGCTGGTGCTTGTGTTACCGCCTTTAAGTGAGGGACACTCCTAATTCGGGATGTACAAGTTGAAAAGTCACCTAGTGGGGGGGTGAATAGGTGACAATGCTAATCTATGAACTAAATGCGAAATTTAAAAACTAATTGCAATTTACACTCAAGTGCTATCAACAAGTGATGCACACAACCAAGCCAAGCAAATATGAATGAGCAATGTAAATAAATGCAAGGCACAAAGTAAAGAGAGAGTAGAGAGAGAGAGCCAATGGATCAAGCGCAAACACAAAGATATATTATCGAGGTTCGAGCACCCAGCTCTACATCCCCGCCTTCGACACACGAAGGATTTCCACTAGCTCGTCCACCTAGGACCCTTTACAAGGAGTACCCAACTCCTCTCTTTACAACCTCCTCCCTGAGGCACAAATCCAAGCCAACCAACACAACCTCCTCCTTGAGGCAAACTCCAACAATCACACCTCCTCCTTGAGGCAAATTCCAAACCAATACAACAAACTCCCAATCACCAACCAATACAAGGATCACCTCTCAACTAGAGGGATACAACCCAAAGCACAAAGCTAAGAAAAGATTGGGTTACAACTTGGTGGTCACAACAACAACCACAAACAACTTCTTCTTCCACACAAATAACCTATAGATATAGATAGTAGATTTTTAGCTCAAGTGTGGAGAAAACCAAAGGAATGGAAATCAGAAATCACAAAGAAAATTCTTGGGAAAAATCAAGAAATCAAGATAGAATAGTTCAATCAAAATTCTTTCCCAAAAACCCTTTCTTTGATTTTCCAAACCCTAATGAAAACACCAAATGGATTGTTCAATTCAAGCTCAAAAACTTCTTTTGATTGCTTTAAAAACACCAGAGAATCAGCAAAAATTCGCACAAAAAATCTTAGATAAAACCTCTCTCAAATGGGGTATTTATAGGCAATTACAGAAAATAGCCGTTTACAGAACTTTTGCCAGAAATAGCCTTCCGGTCGACCGGGACGGTCGACCGCCCAACGGTCAAATTTAGAACCGTTGTGGCTACCGGTCCACCGCCTCGGTCGACCGAAAATACCTGAGAGCAAATAGCTCTCTGTCGGTCGACCGCTTCGGTCGACCGGATACAGAGTCAGCCAGCGTGCACGTATCCGTGCACGTCGGTCGACCGGAACGGTCGACTGGCTTCTTTGGTGCGGTCGACCGTACCAGTCGACCGGCCAAGCCTGGCAGACAAAAATCAGGTCTGAAATCTGGGGAAAAAATATTATAATAAATCCCACAAAATCTCTAAAATTCCACAAAAATAGTTTTATCATTTTATATTGAAATACAAACTTGTGTTAAAAATCCTAACACAAATTTCAAACATATTTGACTATTTTTGTGTCATAGAAATTTTGCCAAAACCAAAAACCGTATTTTCTAAAACCTTGTATTTTGAATAGAAAATACACATTGTCTAAAACTTATCCATGATACAAAAATATGATATTTAAACACTTTGAAGCATATTGTATATGAATAGAAATTCAATATACAAGAAACATATATATATCATGATTTTTGTCATTAAGTCCAAAAATATGTTTTGTTGTAAATACCAAAACATAAAACACATGGAATAGATTATCAAACAAAGTTTGTCTAAACAATTGAAGCATGCATGTATATAGAACAAATCTAATATACATAAACCATGTAAACTTGTTTTGATCAAAAATCTATTCATGAAAACCAAGATCGGTTAAACCTAAAACCGAAAATCAAAACATGAAAGGTGTGTGTTGTGAACTTGAGCTTATCATACTATTCTAATCTTTACAATTAGGATCTAAACCCAAACTAAAACTATGGATACCTAAGTCTTCTTGTAGAGCGCAATCTCCAAGCTAGAGCGCAAACTCCAAGTAGGCTCGATCCAAAAACTCTTGATTCACCGAGCAAGTGCAATGTATGATCTTTGATGCGCGGGCTCTTGAATCAACATGTGCAAGCTTCCAATTCATCTTGTTGAAGCTAAACACCAACTAATATCTTGATTAATAATCTGAAACTAAAATCACAAGATAATTAGTACACATAACTACATGAGTTAATCATCATCAAAACTAGAGTGAAAGGCCTTTGGGCCAACAATCTCCCCCTTTTGATGATGACAAAACTCATAGAGTTATATATGCATGGATTAAAGTAAAGCTTCAAAGAAGCTCCCCTTAACTCATGCATAGGAATAAATATGCATGGATTAAAGTAAAGCTTCAAAGAAGCTCCCCCTTAACTCATGCATAGGAATAAACAAACAATAAGATGTATATAAACAGGGTTCTTGACATAAAATGAATATGCATATGAAACATGCTATTGATTCCAATTAAAACAAAACAACTAAATTACCAAAACATGCTCTTGATACCAATGGATACTAACAAAACTCATAATTCTCTTGATACCAATACCAATGGAGATGAAAAGAACATAAAACTGAAAACTCATGCATATCAACTCCAATAAATCTTCTCCCCCTTTTTGTCAATCATCAACAAAGGGGTAAAAACAAAAAGATATGAATTCTTCTCCCCCTAAATATATGAAACAAAGAATAAACAAGCTACTTCAAGGGGTGAAACCAAAAATGATACCAATTAAAAAAAATGTCAAAGAAGTGCATTATGATATCAATAGAAAGTGATCATAAAAACATTTAAGAAATGCCTACCAATTACCAATTGAAAGTAAGAGGGGCATTGAAAACAAATATGATCCCAATTGAAATTAAAACATATTGAAAATAAAACACATGATACCAATTGAAAAACACATTGATACCAATTGAAGATATATATCTTTATAAGCATATGATACTAATTAAAAATCAATAATCATTCTTAAATCAATTTTTTTTTTCTCATAAAGTTAGGGAGTGAAAAACAAAACCAATGGTAAACTAAATACCAATTGAAAAATTGAAATGTGAGTTTTCTCCCCCTTTATGAAATACTAACTAAACATATGCTTAAGCTAGAAATAAGATACCAGTTGAAAACTAAGTCAATTGAAATAATGTTAAAGCTCAAGCTTAGCATAAGCAAGATAATGATAATGCTTGTATAAAGATACCAATTGAAAATTGAATCAATTGAAAATGATGGTCATTAAAAAAAAAATCAAGCTTATCATAAGCAAAATTTGTGATATCTTGAAGCACAAATAAATCATCTATATATGTATGAAAGAAATAGATACCAATTGAAATTGATACTATATGAAGTGTAAGCATACATATATAAAATAAAACATATATGAGTATACAAAAGGATGTCAAGATTGATACCAATTGAAAGAATTCAATGATACCAATTGAAACAACAATAAGATCAAGTGTATATCTCATATTCACTACCACCCAATCATGTGCAAGTTTAAAATGATTTTCATTATAAAGCATACATGAACATGATCTCCCATCCAACCACCCTTTGATGGTAGGAGTTTTCAAAAATAGATTTGGAAATATAGTTTGTTTGAAAATCTCTACCAAAAGTGAAGAACACGAACTAGTTTTGGAAAATCTAGAAAAACTAGAACGAGATCCTTCAAATAGGGAAATGAAAACAAAATAGTTTTTCATGAAATACATGTAAATCACATGGCACTAAACACTCAAAGTTCATAAAGCCCATATCATAGTCTCATGAAAACAAATCATGAGTAAACAATAAAGTGAGTGAACAAGTGTTATGTGACACATATCAATCATGAAAATATTCAATTAAGCTCATGTGAAATTCCTTAAAAACATGAAACCATGAAAAATCAAAATTTTCATAAAAACACAATTTATACTTCAAGGCATATGTATGTCATATACAAACCAACGCATACATACATATCCTAAACATGATGAGTCCACAAAGTATATGCATGAATGCACGTGGCTCAAGGATGTACATGTATACTCAATAGTTTGGACAAGATAGACATATACATGAAGTTAAAACAAAACATGTAAAATGATGAATACAAGTCAAATGCAAGAATCATCAAAACTAGATTATACTAGTACATCAAGTGAATACAAATGAGCATTTAAGCACAAACATATATAAAGGTCTATTTGTAGCTCACTAGTTGTACAAGTATAAATCCTAATCTTAATGAAAACTATCATTCAAGCAGGTAGTCAAAACATGAAGCATAAAAACATGAATTATTAAAACAAAAGAATCATAGTCAACCATATGATTTGCATGACAAAGAAATGTGCATTAGAATTATGATCAACATGATAGCTAAACATAAAGAGAACACAAAATATGGGTCCATACTAAACATGGGTGTCTCAACCACTAATCATGTAAAGCATAAGTCTAATAAACATGGCAAATATCATACTAAAACATGAGTCATCAAAACAAATCATCATATAATCATAAACATCCAAATGGTCATAATGCAAATGTATGTGCATTAGATCTAGGGCATACATGTTAGTTCTAAACAAGGTGAGAACACTAAATATAGATCCATATGAAACATGGGTGCTCAAGTAACTAAACATGTATAACACTAATCTAACTAACATAGCATAAGCATAATGAACAATGAAATAAAACATGCTATGAATAGATGAACATGTAAAAGCATGCAAATAAAAATGGGAGTTAGAGAATGATACCAAAACCGATGAAGGTGCATCTCTAGTTCTCCAAACCACGGTGGTCCTCCCACCAAATTTCCTTGAGAGTGAAGCATCCAAATGGTTCTCCTTTTAGCTTAGAATGCATCCACCTCAAGGCACCAATACCCTCACGTGACGCGAGAGCTCCCACCTACATCAAAAGTCAAAGAGGTGGATCTTGGTACCCATTTCTTTGTGGGTCCACGGGGGTTAGTATCTTTTCTAACCCAAACATAATTAGTTGCTAAATTTTCATGATAAATGCGATCATAACAAAATCTAGCAAGGTGGCCTTTTCGACCACAATGTGTACATGTGTACACGTGAGCATACATATGATGGTGGTGATCATGAAAAGCATGTGTATGCCTAGATGGGTGTGCATGCAAGATTGGAACTTGTTTCTTGCGAATCAAGGTTTCCAATCGTGTGTGATTCATGGCACAATGGCTCAAAGTGGAGCCCAAACAATCAACACTTTTCTTCAAATTGTTTATATCTTTTTCTATGCTAGAAGACAAAGTGGAACATGCTATAGGAGTGCAAGAAGTAGAAGCTACATTAGCATGACAAACACGAATATCAATCTCATTTTGTAAAGATTTATTTTTAATCAAAACCAAATCCAATTCTTTTGTAATAGAATCAATTTTATTTTTCAAAGTAAGGTTTTCATTGAAAACACAATCCAATCTTGAGGATAAAATCTCATTGTGCTCCAAAATATCATCACAATCATTTTTGCCTTTTAAAACTTCAATTTCTTTTAAAGCAATGTCTAGTTGAGATCTTAGTGAGTCACATTCACTAGTAATCTCTTCCTTCTCTTGCAAAACGGTTTCAAAAGTAGAGCATAAATCCTTCATTTCTTTTTGTAAATCAAAATGTTTTTCTTTCAAAGAGTTATGTTTTTTCAAGAATTTTTCAAGCTTAGAAGCAAGTTCAATATTTAAATTTTGAACCTCAAAACATCCATGGCAATAAGAGCTAGAGCTATCATGTATTTGAGAGTCCGATTGTACCTCATGGGAGTCATTCCCATATGCCATGAAACAAGGCTCTTCGGATACATCTCTCCTAGATCTCCTCATATTGTTGATGATCCTTGGAAGCTCCGGAGATGTCAAGACGCTCCAAACTGCAAAAGCCGAGTTAAAACTATCAAAAACAAGTAAGAGATTATTATCAAAAGATGCTCTAAGTGTTTGAAGTGCAAGTGCATTGGCCTCTTATGCTTACTAGTATTTGGAGGGCTTCTATGGTGATGGCTTGATAAACTAGATGACCTAGTGTTTTTAAATATCTAGTCATGTTAACTTTCCAAGAGTCAAGTCTAGTATGGTCAAACATAGGAGGGCTAGCCATGAGAGCAAACTAGTATGAGTGCAAATAAAATGCAAAGAAGATTAGCAATCCAAGATCACTCCTAGGTGGTTAACCTAAATATCAGGAGCACTAGCTCTGATACCAATTGAAAAGTCACCTAGAGGGGGGGGGGGTGAATAGGTGACAATGCTAATCTATGAACTAAATGCGGAATTTAAAAAACTAATTGCAATTTACACTCAAGTGCTATCAACAAGTGATGCACACAACCAAGCCAAGCAAATATGAATGAGCAATGTAAATAAATGCAAGGCACAAAGTAAAGAGAGAGTAGAGAGAGAGCCAATGGATCAAGCGCAAACACAAAGATATGTTATCGAGGTTCGAGCACCCAGCTCTACATCCCCGCCTTCGACACACGAAGGATTTCCACTAGCTCGTCCACCTAGGACCCTTTACAAGGAGTACCCAACTCCTCTCTTTACAACCTCCTCCCTGAGGCACAAATCCAAGCCAACCAACACAACCTCCTCCTTGAGGCAAACTCCAACAATCACAACCTCCTCCTTGAGGCAAATTTCAAACCAATACAACAAACTCCCAATCACCAACCAATACAAGGATCACCTCTCAACTAGAGGGATACAACCCAAAGCACAAAGCTAAGAAAAGATTGGGTTACAACTTGGTGGTCACAACAACAACCACAAACAACTTCTTCTTCCACACAAATAACCTATAGATATAGATAGTAGATTTTTAGCTCAAGTGTGGAGAAAACCAAAGGAATGGAAATCAGAAATCACAAAGAAAATTCTTGGGAAAAATCAAGAAATCAAGATAGAATAGTTCAATCAAAATTCTTTCCCAAAAACCCTTTCTTTGATTTTCCAAACCCTAATGAAAACACCAAATGGATTGTTCAATTCAAGCTCAAAAACTTCTTTTGATTGCTTTGAAAACACCAGAGAATCAGCAAAAATTCGCACAAAAAATCTTAGAGAAAACCTCTCTCAAATGGGTATTTATAGGCAATTACAGAAAATAGCCGTTTACAGAACTTTTGCCAGAAATAGCCTTCCGGTCGACCGGGACGGTCGACCGCCCAACGGTCAAATTTAGAACCGTTGTGGCTACCGGTCGACCGCCTCGGTCGACCGAAAATACCTGAGAGCAAACAGCTCTCTGTCGGTCGACCGCTTCGGTCGACCGGATACAGAGTCAGCCAGCGTGCACGTATCCGTGCACGTCGGTCGACCGGAACAGTCGACTGGCTTCTTTGGTGCGGTCGACCGTACCAGTCGACCGGCCAAGCCTGGCAGACAAAAATCAGGTCTGAAATCTGGGGAAAAAAATATTATAATAAATCCCACAAAATCTCTAAAATTCCACAAAAATAGTTTTATCATTTTATATTGAAATACAAACTTGTGTTAAAAATCCTAACACAAATTTCAAACATATTTGACTATTTTTGTGTCATAGAAATTTTGCCAAAAACCAAAAACCGTATTTTCTAAAACCTTGTATTTTGAATAGAAAATACACATTGTCTAAAACTTATCCATGATACAAAAATATGATATTTAAACACTTTGAAGCATATTGTATATGAATAGAAATTCAATATACAAGAAACATATATATATCATGATTTTTGTCATTAAGTCCAAAAATATGTTTTGTTGTAAATACCAAAACATAAAACACATGGAATAGATTATCAAACAAAGTTTGTCTAAACAATTGAAGCATGCATGTATATAGAACAAATCTAATATACATAAACCATGTAAACTTGTTTTGATCAAAAATCTATTCATGAAAACCAAGATCGGTTAAACCTAAAACCGAAAATCAAAACATGAAGGTGTGTGTTGTGAACTTGAGCTTATCATACTATTCTAATCTTTACAATTAGGATCTAAACCCAAACTAAAATTATGGATACCTAAGTCTTCTTGTAGAGCGCAATCTCCAAGCTAGAGCGCAAACTCCAAGTAGGCTCGATCCAAAAACTCTTGATTCACCGAGCAAGTGCAATGTATGATCTTTGATGCGCGGGCTCTTGAATCAACATGTGCAAGCTTCCAATTCATCTTGTTGAAACTAAACACCAACTAATATCTTGATTAATAATCTGAAACTAAAATCACAAGATAATTAGTACACATAACTATATGAGTTAATCATCATCAAAACTAGAGTGAAAGGCCTTTGGGCCAACACAAGTGTCAGGAATTAATGGGGGACACTCTCATCAGCGCGGGGGGGGGGGGGGGGGGATGTGGATGCAAACATGTAATGGAACATTTAAATCAATTATTAGATATATCATAATAAATATAACGAAATAAGTCTAACAAAATGGATTAACAAGATTATGTACATTTTAACTTCTAATTACACGAAATTAGTACGTCGAGGGAATAATTCAAAAAAAAATCCTCATGTATATATCATTTGTCTGTGCGGTTATAGGCTAAATATACATAATCTATGTTAATCCGAGATGAACAATACATGCAGGCAGATGCAAAGACTACATTATTGGAATAAAAACAGTATATGTTTGAACGATACTTGGAGGATTATACATTTTTGGAGTGTTTAATTTGTATTCTCGGTAGGTTGATTGGTTTGGTGTTTTGGCAAGCCCGCAGTGTTGTCTATGACTGTGGGTAATCCTATCAGCGATACCTACAAACTTGGAGGGTTTTAAAGTGGTGATGTGATCCATTGACAGATTGAATGCGTCGACTCCGAATGGGGGTAAAACCCATCAGTAGAGTGGAGATCCAAGTCTCTGAGTGGCAGAAATTCTAGCAGCAGAGCAAGAACTTCGAGTGAGGGGCACTCCCACAATAGAGGGTTTCGACTACCTGTGGGCTAATTGAGAGGGAGCACGTAGGTTGGTGCTTGTGTTGCTGCTCCAAGTGTGGGACACTTCCACTTCGAGGTGTACAAGCGTCAGAGACTGATTGGAGACACTCCCACCAGCATGACAGGGACTCTGAGCAGGGAAAATTTCCCAGAATGGAAGATTTTGACTGACCGCGGGCTAATCGAGAGGGAGCCCATAAGTTGGTGATTGCGTTGCCGACTCCAAGCGGAGGACACTCCTACAACGGTTCGTACAAGCATCAGGGACTAATGGGGAACATTCACATCATCAAGGTGGCAAGGAAACAATTACGATAAAACACATTTTATTTCATTGATTTAAAATAAATACAAGAGTTTATAGGAAATACAGGGAGTGTTATTGGTTGAGGTACTTTCCTATTTTTGGAGGAGAAATTGGTCACTCAATCGCTTTGTACTAAGTGATTGCATGTTGTGACTGGGTAGGAGGTAGAGTGCTTGGCCTGGAGGCTACCTTATGTGTTAGGATGCACTCTTTAAAAATATCATGGCGGACAAGATTTTTCAGGTACCACCATAGACTTTTACAATGAGCGGTATTGTGTCCTTTGCTTTAGTGAAAGGAACAATACTTTTTTGCTCCAGGAAGTGTGGGTCATGCTAAATCGGTTTTGGGCATCTTATTCATGATTGATCCTTGATGGCATTGAAGATGTCGTTGATGGGGAGCCTCAGCGGGGTGAAGTGTTGCTCCGCTCTGTAGCTCGGAGCGGATTCCATAGAGAATCAAGAACGCTTGCTTCTTGAAGGCAGGTTGTCCCAGGTTTTGATTGCTGGCATGGGTCAGGTTTCGCGCTGCAAATTCATCTTCTCCATGTCGTTACCGCATTTAAGGAAGTGATTGAATGAACTCTTCATTGCTTTCTCCAATTGAATGTAAGGTCGAGCCCGAGATAAGACTTTGTAAACTCACCTAGAGGGGTGAATAGATGAAGTGTTAATCAAATGCAGAATTTAAACTTAGGTTAACAAAAACTAAACGCACAAAATAGATTCCTAAGAGTGAAACCGAATTCTTGGTGAAGGATTTTAGTTCCTCAAGATTCCTCTTTTATAAGAGTTGAGGTGCTTTAATAACTCTCTTGGATCAAAACAAGTATAAACACAATATCAAGCATATATAAATAAGCAATAATTCCAATGCAAGATATAAATAAGAGTAGAGTTGAGTTGAGAGATGGGTAAATGCAAATACAATGATATGGGTTCGAGCCACTTGTCTACGCCCCCGTTTTCACCTAGAAGGATTTTCTCTATCTCTACAAAGCAACTCCACAAAGAAAACAATCCTCTACGCAAGAGGAGGGCACAAAGCTAATGGTCCTCTGTACAAGTGGAAGACTCTTAGCCAATGCACAAAGCAAATACACCTCAACACAGGAGAGAAGCATAAAGCAAATGAAAGTAACAATACTTGGTGATCACAAAGATCACGAAGTAGAAATCTCACAAAAGAAGAATCTTATAAAGATAGGTATAGAGATGATATAGCTCAAGCTTGTGAGAAAAATAGAATGTCTGAAATGAAGTTCTTCAGAAAATAATTGAAAAAATATCTATAAAGATATTAAAACTTGAAGCTTGAAACTTGAATTTCTCAAAACTTGTTTTCTTGATTTTTCATAACTTAAACACAAATTTTTCTCTTTTTAAAAACTTTCTAAAATCTTGTCAAAATCTTGTTTAAAACTCTCAACTATGACCCCCTATTTATATGAATAGGGTAGAGATGATTAGAGAGTAAACCCAGATGTTAAAATAGTGATTAGACCTAAATAAAATAAATATATCTGTTTGGAAATAAATCAAAATCACTCAAAAATAAAACTAGCCGTTTCTGGCAATTTTGCCATATGTCGGTCGACAGAGCGGTCGACTGCCAACGACTATAAAAATAGCTGTTGGAGCCAACAATTGAGCGAGCTCAAACAGAAAGCTCTGTAATGCTGGTCGTCGACCGGTCGGTCGACCGAGATCAAAAGACCTAAGAGCAAACATTGTTTTCACGATCGATCAGTCGATCGATTGACATGCACAACTCTGCATGTGCACGAGCTTGTGCATATTCGATCGACCAGACAGTCGACCGATAGAGCAATTAGCTCTGGCTAGTGGTCCACCGTGCGGACAGGCTACATCCCTAAATTTATTTTTCTTTAAAGTTTAAAACACATTTTTAAATCCAAATAAAATTTTGTAAAATCTACCAAAATAAGTTCATGTAAATACTATATAGAAATATGTTTGATAAAAAATTAACACATATTACAACACGTGAACTTGTTTTTGAGATGAGAAATACTGTCTTGAAGCATAAACTATATTGAAAAAACTATTTTTTTTTCAAAAACTAAACTTTAAATGAAAAATCAAGTTTTTTCAAAACTTTTAAATACAAAAATAAGTTTTTAACTCTTTGAAGCACCAATTTGTATGGATAAAATCCAATATACATATAAAATAACATTAACTTGTTTTTGAGAAAATATTTTCATGAAACCAAAAGCATATTCTAATTAAATCGAACGGGTGAGACGGAAACACCGAAGGTTTTGATCTTGAAAATAGATATTAAACTTATGTGTGCGAGCTTGAGAAATCAAAGCTAATTTATCCTATACATAATTTTGACATTCTTACAAACTCTAAACTCAAGTCTTCTTCTTGAATAGATCTTCTTCTCCATCTTGACTTGATCCAAGCTCGATTCCTTTGAGATAAACTTCTTCTTGAGTTCTTAATGTGTTCTTATGCTTGGGCTCTTGAATTAACATATGTTAGCTTTAAAATGCTTAATATCAACTAAGATATCTTGATTGAATATTTGAAACTTAATTAACACAAGATCATTAGTACTATAACTACATAAGTTAATCATCATCAAAACTAGAGTGATAGATTTTTGGGTCAACAGACTTCACTTATCCGCGTGATGTAATGCTTCAGCAGGTGTTTGTATAGGGGTGAAAGATCTGCAGCCCGTTGATGAATGTAAGTACAAAGACATCTTCACCACAATTGGGAACCTTAGCTAACTGTCTTCGAAAGTAGCCGATATAAGACTTGAGACTGTCACCTTACCTCATCTTGACAGAGAATAGGTGATGATTATTCTTTTTGGCCTCCCAGTGAGAGGCGTACTGAGTGAGAAACTCTTCGGTTACCACCTCAAAGTTGTGGAGAGAGTGGGATATCAGAGAGTAGAACCAATCCGAGGTCACACCTTTTAAACTGGACAAAAAGGTTAGGTATATGATCAGATCATTGTGGGAATAGAGCACAATCTTATCCTGAAAATGCCTGATGTGTTGAACTGGTCACTTACTCTAGAGTAGTAGTCAAAGGTTGAAATTGAGAACTTCCTCGAGAACTCGCACTCCAAGATCTCTTCGGAGAGGGGGAGTAAGAGACTTTAGCAGCTGAGAGTACTGATTCATGAGCTGCAGCTTAGCCTCTACGGTCCATCTTGGGATCAACTCATTTAGGACTCAAATGTCGGGAGATTCTTTGATTCCAGGCTAGCTTTCCAACTACGTCAGTGTTTGGGTATTCTAGAGGGCAGTGGCTTGGGCCTAGAGTTGTTCATTGAGTTGCCTCAATGCCTTCTGTTTACAGATGATATTCTTGCAGTCGAGAGCTTCCTGTTTCCGATCATGATTTGACTAGGGTTGATACTCCTTCATCTGCTCCTTTATATCAGTGAGCATATAAAGGATTTGATACTGCAACAGGGGTGCTCAGACGTTGGCGGTTACCCTCTAAGGCATAAAAGAAGCCAATGTCCTTGGTAGTATATGGATAATCGATGGCAAGCGGGGGGACCGTGCCCCAATGGAGCTCATGGTCCTTCCCTTTGACAGGATACAATTGTGGGTGCTGGTTTGTTTTCTCAGAGACATCGACGCCAAAAGAAGAGGCTTTTTTGAGGAAGGATTGGGTTGGATGGGCAGGAGACTTTGAGTGTGGACTCAGATCTCAATGAAAGAACCAATTTATGGTGGATAAAACCAGCTTACCGTGAATTGGACCCACCACGGGCGAAGTTTGGTTGCTCTTTGGGAATGTTACCTGTCAGAATACACACTGAAGACACTTTTCAGGTTAGGAGAACTGGTGTGGTACCAGCCTAAAACCCTTCGGCGTGAGAATTAGTAGTCGGAATGGAAAGATGGGCGGACGAGCAGAGGATTACTGCTAGTGTGTAATAGTGTATTGGAATTGAGAAACTTTTAGTGTATTGGATGCACTAACACATGAAACTGCTAGCATAATGGAGATGGACTGGAACAAGAAAACTTTTAGTGTAGTGGTTGGGGGTGTATGCTCTGAGGATTAAGAAAGTGATCGATCCTCTTCCTCTAGGAGAAGAAGGACCATATGTACCTGACATGGATACTGGTGTGGAGGCGGAACTGGCGGATGGTTATAACTGCACGATCTGCACGTGCTGGATTTATTGTAATGGTCGTGATCACTGGCACTGGTTATTCAGGATTGCATGCCGTGAAATCTGTTGTCATGTATAACCGTTTGCTTTAATGTAGGGGTGTTACATGCCGTCAACATGGAGAGGATGGTGCTGCGTAACGGCAGATGGAGATTTCAGTGGGCTTTGTTGAGAGCCTCAGACTTGGAGTTGGAGACTTTGGCTGTGAATGGTTCCGGAGTATTAAAGCCTTTGGAGTTACGGATATGGTTCCGGATTAGAGTGTCTTCGAAAGGGAAGGTAGCCCCGGAAAGGCTAGGAAAGGCGGAGGCTCCGAGATGGATTCAAGAGCTTGTGGATATCTAGAGAAAAACTCTTGATAATTTGGACACGTATCATTATCATGATCATGGTTAAATTTATACCACTACAGTCTCCTCTATACAAAGAATACAAAAAAAAAAAAAAAAAAAAAAAAAAAATCACTCCCTCTCGAAAGCCATCAACTTCTTTTGAGGTTCAAGCAGTCCTACGTGGATTGTGGACAGTGAGCAGACCACTCATCGTTATGCTACAGAGCCCTCCACTGTTGAGACTGAACCTAACATGGAGAATTCCTTTGTGATCAGCATACTTCTGCTCATAGATCCATGTTGTTTATCATACATGTGCGCAGATCTAAATATTATTACACTAATTGACTGAAATTAACAAGTATATAATTGCTTGGTTTTGCCTGTCACCCCCCTCAAGAGACCACAATGCTTGAGAGAAAAAAGAGAGATTCCTTTTGTAATCTACACGCTACTCACATACACACAATTTGGATCTTGCCTTATTTTAAATTAAAATTAAAATTAAAATTAAAATATTTGGTTAACAATAATTCCTTCACGTGCAAACTTAGGGGATGAAACAGAAAAGAGCAAGGGAGAGAGAGATTAAAGAAGATGGCTCTGAACGTTTGGACTTGAGTTTTGGCCCTTTTGGGGGAAGCCTTGCACAATGCTCTATTTTTTAAAAGGTTGGCTTGGTTTTTATTTTATTTTATTTTATTTAGTTTTGAAAAATAAAATCCCTCGAGCACTGTACCAAGTGAGATAAAGTTGGTCATCTCTCATCTGAGTCCTACTCTTTAGATTCTACTTTTACTTCTCCCAAGTCTTTTTTCAACGTTTAAAGTGGTCAAAGACCCAACTTTTTTTTTTAATTTTCTTTTAGTTTTTTTTTCTTTTGGAAAATAGATACGAACTACTAGGCCCGGTCGGATATTGCCTGAACCGGACCGATTTTTTTTTTTTTTTTTGTGGGAGGGGTTGTGGTTGAGCTTAGCCAGAGGAATGTTCTTGACTTTTTGGTTTGACCATGTTTTATGTTTTCAACGTGGAAACAAAAAGGAGGTTGCTTTATAATTTTGTCAATTGTAAAGAAGAGAGGAAAGAAAAGGAGATCCAAAGATGAGGAATTCCAATGGGATAATAATCTTATTGTAATAAAATTAAAAGTTAGTCATGAGAGGCTTATGATTCTTTGGGGGTTGGGGGTGGGTGTTATTATCTTTAGCCATACATAATAACCCTCTAAGAAACTATTGATGCTGTTAAATGTGTACCACATAAGAAGTTTAATAGTTCATAGACTGATAATTACATATATAATCAAGCTTAAACTGTAAGATGAGTCTTAATTCTACTTTAGACTACTTAAAGTAGATAGAGATGAATTGCTGGATGAGCACTTGGTTTGTGATGGCTTGAAGTAGGAAGTTTAAGGATCCGTTTCGCAAGGAAAGTCCAATTGAAAAATCTGACAAAATTAGATATCTTAAAAGAAAAGTCCAACGTGACAACAATAATATTTTGTGGCGCTCAGATTTTTTCTCGCATCATAGCCTTTTTAGAAACCCAAAAATTGGTTCAGAAAAGCTGATAGGCCCAAGATAAAATCACTCGAGTAAGCTTACCCTTTACATACAACACTTCAACAATAAACCAACAACCAAGGAGTCCAACGAGTAAGCTTACCCCTGTACACAACACTTAACCAGGCTGTCAGTTTTCCACCAGTTTTCCTCTCAATTTTGTGAGAAAAACTGGCAGGCCCAAATTAACTTTTCAGCCTCTCCAATTTTCTGCCACCCAAACACATCATGCTGAAAAAACTGTATGGCACCCATAAATTTAGAGAAATAAACACTTTTCAGATCATTTTTTCTGAAAGAAAGATGGATCACAAATATACTTAAGATATTTCTTCCCTTTCAAGAAATATAGTAGTTATATTTAAAAGAGATTTGTATGATGACTCTGATTGTAACTCTTGGTCTAGGAGTAAGATTTACACAAACATGCTGTCCTTCATGCAGGAGCGCCAACTGATCAGATCACACATGAGTATTAACTGATATATGAATAGGACCCTTTCTACTAACAAGTCGTTTTAATTTGGTCCTACTCTCAGCTAGCAGGGGTGAATCTACATAGGACTCAGTGTGGACAGGTGCTCACTTTGGATTGTATAGAAAAACGTGCAAAACATGTAATGTAGTTTAATGTTTTCTTTACATGACATTCATTTTGTTTAAAAGCTCAATGCTTGTGAATAATCATATTTGATATCTAGCTCAAGTGGCAAAATTTTATAATAAGTTATTACATGTGTCGTAAGTTTAAGTTTTAAACTATGTCTTACATTTTTCTTTTACTTTATTTTATTATGTTCACATTGAAATTTTTTTTTTATCTTTTACTTTGGCCTTTTATGATATTTCGATTATACTGAAATAATTTCTTGTGTCTGTTGTTGCTCACGAGTAAACTAGTCTAGTAGAATCTTATTAATGAGATTTGAATCTTATTAATCACTCTTGAACAGGTCTGATTCATGCTCTTCTAGTTCGGATTGCGACTGGCAACGGTTCCGGTCCATACCCATGAAGAGGTTTGGAAATGTAGATTGATTTACGTAACACGAATTTTCCTAAACAAATAAATATACATGTTTAATCTATCTAGTCTTACCTGTTCAGATGGTGGGGTCTGAGTCTGTAATATACTTATTAGAATAGATAATAACAATGTCCGAAGTAGGCCTGTCAACGAGTCGAGCTCAGAGCTGGTACGAGAGTTACTAGACTCGCACCCGATCACCGGCGGGTCCAGAACATCGATTTTCAAACTCGGACCTGATTATTCGCAGGTCCAGACCTCATTACCCGGACCCGATGGGGAGCTGAACTTGAGATCGACGGAGCTTGGATCGGCACCGCAGACCTCCGCCATATTCGACATCAACGATCGGATCGGAAGCTTGAGCCTCGATTGATCGAGATCAGTCGAGTGCCCTCAAATAGAAGGGCTTCCCTTGTTCCCTCACGAACTCACCGCCGAAGCAGCAGAGGACCTTCACCGATCATAGCAATGGGAGTTGTAGCTAACCCAGTCCTAGTAGCGGGTGATGGGAGAGATCACTGACGACGTGCGATCGATAGTGAGAGTAAGAGTAAGCAGGGGGGCCTCTGGAAATCGCTGATTGTATTTTGGGTTAATTTCTTCATAAAGGTTGTAAACAAAAGAGGGGTTTTTATCAGCGATGAGAGAGAACTCGAGAAAGAGAGAGGGAGTGAGAGGGTTAGAGTTAGGGTTATTAATCAAACGAGTTCGGGGTCTATTCGGGTATGCTTCAAATAAAATTAGATTCGACCCATTTTACTAATTAGGTAAACGGGTCCAAATCTTTTTCGGATCTAAGTCCATGACATTGGTTCTCATATTTGTCTAATTGGCTCTGGTACGTGTCAAGTATGGGTCCACACCCGACCCATTGATACACCTAGTCCGAAGAATATTTCCCAATATTCTAAACAAAGATGAGTAAGACCAGTTGGGTTTGAATTGACGGGACATTGGCCCACCCCAAATCCAAAAGCGAGTTAGTTGGACCAGGCCCGAGCCCAGCGCCACTGTCTCGCCCGTACGTGGAGGGGAGCGTGGAAATCAAATCAAATGACAGCTGAACCAACCCGCTCGGGACGGTAGTGAACCGGACCGGCCCTAGAGACCATGCGATTTCTTCTCCTTTTAAAATTTAATAATTATTATTTGCATTGGAAAATTCGGGTCAAAGAACAGCCGCCGGCCTGCCTCCAATCCAAAACCGAGGAACTTCCTTCTGACTCAAATAGCCAGACCAGCTGCAGCTGGGCCCAGGTCTCGCCTCCCCCAAATCTCATCCTCGTTCTCCACAAAATTAGTTTTATTTAATTTGCAAAAAGATTCCTAAATTGGCGTGTTTCTTAATTAAGATAAAACATAGAAGAAAAAAAAAAAGGTTCCTGCATCTTTACCCTTGTAATATTCTAAATTCTGCGGGCCTTTTCCTCTATAACCCACATTTTCCCGATATAACCCACATGTTTCCTAAATTGTTGTGTTTCTTAATTAAGTTCTTGCATCTTTACCCTTGTCATATTCTAAATTCTTAAGACTTGTTTGGTAAAAATTCTAAAAACGGAAATCTGCCATCATTGGGGCTTTCTCACGCGTGGGGCCCATGTCAAGCGTATTCAATTCGTTTCCGCTCATGTTGTGATGGAAACTACAGTGAGAAAAAAAAAATGGGGCCCTGATCATTATGACATTTTTTCGAGGCTTGCAAACAAACAAACACGTTTTGAAGAAAACACTGACATGATCGTCTTTGTCAGAACTACAGTAGATTTTCCAATCCGATTCTTGCAAACAAATGGCCCCTAGAAATAAAGCGAGACGAAAATAGGGTTTCTAAGTTGAATAGCTTCATGGTTATGATGTCATTTATTTACTTTGCGATGTGTATTGGTAACGTGCATTATCAGTTGGTTTCTGTTATGGGTTGGAACTACTATTTCTTATCAAGCACAGGATATGATTAGTCTCTATTACGCTGCCATGACTCTATAACTCCTAAAAATACAAAAATGCAACTGGCAAGGGAAAAAAACATAAGTCATTACTTAAGAAAGTCAAATTGTGCTTAATGTAAATAGAGTCTTATTAAACCCTCTAAAATTCAATACTGTAAGCTTTTAAATAAATTGTGCAATCTATGATACATGCTCAACTAAGCATTTGAACAAATTAGCTCCAAGGATTTTTTGGGTCTTCCCCAATCGCCTTGGGCAGCGACGGAATCAACAACCCAGTGCTGGACGTCTCGACCTGACTCGAGATCCAAAGCCTGATCTCGTCATCGTTCTCCCAGTCGCCCTCGACTCCACCTTCGCCGGTGAGCACCAACCGTTTGCCATGGAGACTCATCACTTTTAGAGATATTTTTATCAGATTCTCTTGCATTTGGAGGAAGAGAATTCCATATTTTGGGGTTTGATGCCTCTCTTTGAAGCCCAGGATCTTACAACTTCAACTATAGGTTCGGAATTTTAACACTCAAAAGACCATGAATGCTCAAAATTGGGTCTAGCTCTATGATTTGACTTGGGAGTATTGGGATCACCAAACTTTTCTGGCCTTGCGTGTATTGTGAGAGTGCCATTGAAGTTTGATGAGATGACTCTTAAGGGAATATGGTCACTTTCTATGGATGTTGATTGATGTGGACCTTTCCAAGCTACTGCCCGACTTGATTATGCTTGAGGTTAGTGAAAATTGTCTCTTTCTCTCTTTGAATTATGAGAATATTCTAATTTTTAGCCTTCTTACTGCTCTCTTGGTCATGTGGCCTCGGCTTGCCGTCATGCCTGAAAAAATCAACCCAAAGAAGGCCAAATAATAAGGGGAGGAAAGAAACCAAGCTTCACGAGTTCAAAATGTTTACCGGCCCAAGTCCAAACCTAATGAAGCTCAGAAAGATGCTTTTGAGATTCAAAATATTATGGGGACGACTCTCCCTGTGACGGATTCTGAGGCCTTACAAACTTTGTTTCGCATCCCCAGTGGTTTAATCTCAGTCGAGGACCCCTTCGGGTGTGGCTTCTCCATTGGTGCCCCATCCGAATGCTCCCATTGTTCCCCCTGCGATTTCCTTGAATGTTCTCGCTGTGCCTCCTGCAGATTCGGATGATCTCGTTACTCATCCTCATATTGTTACTCCTAGTGGTGGTTCAAAGGCAACTTCCCCTATGGCCATAGAGGATCCGATTGGTGCTCATATGAGCCTTATTCATGAGGAGATCCATACTTCCTCTTTTGCAGATGGAGAGGTGTATTCAATCTCAGAGAGTGATAGTGCTGAGTCAGATTCTTTTACAGAAGATTTTCAGCAGGACAATATTTTTGACAATCTTGGTATTTAGTCATTTGGGCGGATCAGGTCGAGGAGTCAAGATGGTAGAAAGCCCCTTCTAAGAGAGGTAAGCCAAATAAAAAATTTGTTGATTTTACTCCGCTCAAGACTTTGACTGCTGAGAATAAATTAAATAAATGATTGTCCTCTGCAGGAATTGTAGGGTATTGTTGATAGCGATACCCAAATTGCTTTCAAGGACTTTTGTTTTCATCATAGATCGAACTTATTTTGTCTTGCTGAACCTATATGTGCATTTGATGCAGTTCTATCATCTTTTTGGCGATCTTTTGGATTATGTTAATTTTGTGTTAATTCTGGTGATGTCTCTCGTTTATGACTTCCTTTGTTTTTCTGCTATTAGGAATACTATTATTCTTATATCTCATGTTCAACATGTCATTGTTGTTACTAGTTGGAGTGGAGTTGTGCATCGGATTTCTTTTATTTATGTGAGTGTGAATTACACGATCAATAGATCCCTTTTTTGAATTTTTCAGGTTCTGAGGACCCGTGGCTTCTTGTTGGGGTTTTTAATTCTATCTTGGGAGCACATGAAGTCTGATAATATCTCTTTTCTTCCTTCGGATGAGTTTCAGGCTATGATTATGATTTGGTAGAGCCTGAGACTAGAGGAGTTTTTACACTCAGATTGGTTAAGGAAAAATGACATTGCTCTTTATCGTTGGACATGGCACTTTGCTCTCCCTCTTTTTTGGCTACTAATCCCAGGTTTCTTGTGTTACATTGCCCAATTTGCGTTCAGATCACCATCCTTTGCTGATTTGTTATTCTATGAGTATTTCTACAGGTTTGCGGTATTTTAGATTTCTGGGTATGTGGGTTTCACATCCTTCTTTCCTGGATTTGGTTAAATCAGTTTGTCTTTATTTGTTCCTAGCAGTGGTATGGGGTCCTAGTTTAGAAGCTGAAGCTCCTGAAGGCAGTTTTGAGGAGATGAAATTGGAGGTCTTTGGGGATGTTGCATTGAACATTACCAAGGCTAATGAAGGATGATGGCTATTTAGGAGAGGATGAGGGTTGAGAGTTTCTCTGATGATTTTTGTCAGGTTGAGTCTGATGCTTTCACTGATCTGGATCGAGTTCTCGAGCAACAAGAGGGTTTTCTAAGGGAGAAGAGTAGGGTCAGGTGGCTTGTAGAGGGGATCAAAATACCAACTTTTTTCATTCTTTGCTTTAAGTAGAGGGGATATGTCTCATTCCTCCATGCAAATTGTTAGTGATATTATCTATGACCTTGATAGGTTGATGAACATGTTGTTTCCAATTATTAGCACCTTTCTTGGATCCGAATGATGATGGTTTGGACCTTACGATTGTTTGGGAACATGTTCCTAGTTTGGTCACTTCAGATGAGAATGTTTCTATTATTTGTGTTACTTATTATGATGAGGTGAGAGAGGCGATTTTTATATGGATCCTCTCATTGCTTGGGTTCTGATGGTTACACATGTAGGTTTTATAGGCATTGTTGGGATATTATTAGCCATGATGTTGTTTTAGCGGTGAAGTAGCTTTTCGTATAGCTCATGCTTTTACAGTGCTAAATTTTAACTTCATAGTTCTTGTCCCGACGATGGATCAGTTATGATCGATTGCTCTAAGTATTTTCTGTTTAAGATTATTA
Source organism: Agave tequilana (assembly GCA_038442645.1). Taxonomy (NCBI): domain Eukaryota; kingdom Viridiplantae; phylum Streptophyta; class Magnoliopsida; order Asparagales; family Asparagaceae; genus Agave; species Agave tequilana. The sequence goes on along the minus strand of JAVJIF010010203.1, from coordinate 126,845 downwards.
TCAAGATTATTGCTGATTGACTGGCTATTGTTTGTTCCACGTCATCTCGCCCAATCAGTTTGGTTTTATTCGAAATAAGCAGGTTCGTGATTGCATTGTTGGAGCTTTTGAGTACTTCAATATTTTGAGCATTGACAGTCGTGGAGGTCATTTGGCCTTGAAGATTGATATCTGAAAGGCGTTCGACTCCATCAGTTGGCCTTTTCTATTTGAGGTTCCTAGGAGTTTTGGATTTTCTGAGAGTTTAATTAGTTAGGTTGATACTATTTTTTATTCTGCTGTGATTTCAGTGCTGATCAATGGCTCTCATAAGGGGTATTTTAGGCAGTCTAGAGGTGTGAGGCAGGATGATCCAATCTCCCCTTCTTTTCTGCTAAACTGAGAACTTTCTGAGTGGATATCTCACCCACTTGGTGGTTCGGGCTCTCTTCTACCGATTTCTTGCGTGCTACTACACATTTTCTATATGTTAATAATGTGTTGCTCTTCTATCGAGCTTCTCCTCAAAACCTGCAGGTAGTTTTGATGCCTTTGAGCTTTATAGTGCTCTCGAGTCAACATGTGAACTGAGAAAATCTTCTATCAACTTTGGCAGGGGTATTTCAGAGGTCAAGATTATTGATTTTCATTCCACTTTGAGTATGAAGAGGGTGGCAATTCTATGACTTATTTCGGGGTTTTTCCTCTTCATTGGAGTTGGTAAGTATTTGATTGAGACAAATCCTGTATAGAAAAATAAAATTTAACAATGATAGAATAAAATGGGTTAAGGTTCCTCAATATTACCACTATAGAGAGCAGCTATGCGGGACGTAATCCACAAGGAGGTAATGTGATGCAAGCATTTCAGTACTCTTTTAAGTTATTAAAATTTGTTAAATATATTTTCTCAGTTTTTGAAAAGAAAAATAAAAATAAAACTGAGTTGAGCTAGAAAAGGAGTAAAAATCAAAAGAAAAGAGAAGAATAAGTTGTTAGTTTTTAAAATCATTTTTAAACTAAGAAGCTAAAAGAGAGAAAATAAAAGTATATTTGCCTCTTTTGGTTGAGTACTTGCCTCTGATCGTCGGTGAAGGCTTACTTGAGGTGATTAGTCGCATAACCTATAAGACCAGATCTAGTTCCCATTCACATTACATCAGTAAAACTTCGAGGAGCAATCATGAAATGTTACGAACATTAAAAGGAAGAATCCATCATCATGAGCTATCGGTGACACTCGCAATAGAAAGGCTATTCTGATGCTAAATATTCATATGAATAGCACTCAAGCAAAAAAAAAGTAAACACCAAAAACAAAAAGAGCAATAATACAAAAATGTAACTTTGATTAAATAAAAGAACAATAAGAAAAAGAGGAACTTTCATCAAGTATCATCCTTGAAACCACTCTCTTTTTCTCATAAATCTCTCTTTAATCTCAATTACATGAAAACAAAAAATTACATAAGAAAAAAACAAAAATCCAAAGTTAAATTAGAATAAAAACCCTAATCTTAGCTCTCTCTATCTCTACGTTGGAATTATGCAATATTTATATGAGAAATGAACTGGGGAGAAGAGCACAAAGATAGGGGAAATGCTCCCCCAACTGATCCAACTATGCCGCGAATCCGCGACTTTTGCCATTGATCCGCGTCCTAGATCTGGCGATAGAGCCAGATTCTGGACAACTTAGTCTTGATTCTTCTGATATCCATATTATCTAATTAGTTTTTTAGTTTGACGTTGAGATCTTCAGTATATACGTTCCAATCCTTGATTCATAAATTAAATCCTCCAAAATCTGATTTAGTTGCACTATATTTAGGATTATTCTCTTTTTCTCCATAAATAATCACGTGCACAATTTAGACATTAAGACAAGTTAATAGCAGAGTTTATTACATAATAAATTGTTGGCACAAAGGCCATTTGCCCTACTTTTGATGATAACAAAACATATGAAGTTATGTTTTCTAGTAATTTCATTCAAATAAGTTTCAGGATTTTAATTGTTGTATTTGACTTCTTCAATAAGATTCACACCATTTTGGAGCCATAAAGATGATGATTCAAGAGCCTAAGCACCAAGAAGACATATACATGAGATTCATCGAGCTCAAGGATCAAGACTGCAAAGAAGAAAAGACTATAAAAGATTCTGCTTTTTGTATTTTTAGTATAGGATTTATAGTCTTGTTAAATCAAGGTAGTAAGTTTGATAGCTCTTGAGATTCACACACACGCACACATTTCATTCATATCTCTAGATATTTTTGAAAATACTTCAACATGTTTTTCTATTTAGTTTTCAAAAATGGGTTTTGGAAAACGGTTTTTCATTTAGAAAAGTAATTTTCACAAGATATAGTTCTACTTAGTTTTTTGTGATGATCTCTGATCACACACCGGATCTATTGTGATACAAGAATTCTATTTTGTATTTTTGATCAAAATATATTTTGTCGGAAAAGAGATGGACTTCAAATATTTTCGAAAAACTGATTTTGGCCCCGAATCGTCGACCGACCGGTCAACTGTTGACAAAGCTAATTTGCTCTGTCGGTCGTCCGAGCGATCGACCATTTTTGCATAGAATTTAGGAGTGCATTGTTGTGCACAGCGGTTGACCGACTGGTCAACCGACCGAGACACTCTTTGTCTCTGTTGGGTCACGGTCGACCGACCGGTCGACCGACCGGTCGACCGTTGGAGAGTTTTGCTCTCTGTTTGGGTTACTCGGTCAACCGATCGATCGATCGCTAACCCCAACGGTCAGATTTTTTGACCGTTGGCAGTCGGTCGGCCGGTCGACCGACAGAAGGATTTTCTGATAATTTTTGACCCAACGGCTTGTTTCTGTTTTGTCTTTTCTAAGTTACTTTCCAACAGACATTTTAGATTTTCTCTACTTGTTTTCATCCCTTATAAATAGTGGTACTGTAGAAAACCCCATAACAATTTTTCAACACCCAAGATCAAATTTTTAGTTATCATACCTATTTTCTCAAAAGATTTTCATATTGAGCCAAAAAGTCCACATCTTTTTTTTGCTTGAGCTTTCCTTCATATCTTTACAAGCATTCTCACCAAACAACCTCAAAGAGCTTCATCTATTCTACTTGGTTATAGGATTGTGTTTGAGTGAGCTTTTGTGATCAAGAAGAAGATCACCATTTCTTGTATTCGTGAAGTTGTAGAGGTTGCGGCCTCGAGTGAGCTAGTGTGCTCGATTGTAGGTGTTGTGGCACCAAGAGAGGGACTTGTGGGTCCATTGAGTTCTTGTGGGAACTTGTGAGGGTTAGCGATCTCGCGGTATCAGTTTAATGGAAATCCTTCATTGCGGTGAAGACAGGACGTAAAGCAGTGGCTCGAACCTCGAAACACATCCTTGCGTTTGTGATTGCTTTCTCTTTATCTCTTAACTCAACTCTCTCTATTCTTGTATGCTACTGTTGTTTACTTTATTGCAAGTATCTCTTGTGTTGTAATTGCTTATTGATAGTTAGTTAGTAATTATTTTTATTTCGTATTATTTGTCATCAACCTACAACCATCACATATTCACTCCCCTTTAAGTGATTTACAATAAGTATCAGAGCCTAACCCTAGTCTTTGGTTTAACCATCTTAGGGAGATCCTTTATTTCGCTATATACATTTGTTGCATTTGTTACTTATTTTTTTGCACTCTTACTTGTTTTCATGGCATCACATGACTTTTCTAGCATCAAGTCCCCATTCAAATTTGATGGGTTAAACTTCCCTACATGGAAGGTCAAGATGACTCTATTTCTTAAGTCCCTAGGAGTTAGAGTAGCCAAGGCCATTACAAAAGAATTTGTTGAATCTCACGGTGAAGAGGATACATAGTTCGAAACAACCGCCAAGGACTATGAGGCCAACGCCGAAGCACAATATGCATTGACACAAACACTTAATGATGATGATCTTTTACGAGTCATAAATTGCAAATCCGCATTTGAAGTTTGAAATGATTTGTTTATTACTCATGAGAGAACATCTCAAGTCAAGAGATCTAAAGTTAAATTGCTTCATTCTCAATATGAGAATGTTTATATGCTTGATATTGAATCGATCGATGAAATGCTTTTTCGCTTCACTAAAATCACCAATGGGTTATCTTCCCTAGGTGATGAAATTGACAATGATAAAAAAGTGAGGAAAGTGATGCGAGCTCTTCCCAAAGCTTGGGGAATGAAGGTTACAACTTTGAAGGAGCTCAATGATAGGGAAAAAATGGACTTCACCAGGTTCATCGAAAATCTCAAGACCATGTGATGGATATGAAAGTACGAGAAGAAAGGGAGCCTCCAAAAAAGAAATTTATAGCATTCAAAGCTACTCCCTCCTCCATTGAAGAAGAAGAATCATCAGAAGATGGTGATGAAGACTTCGCCATGCTTATCTGAAAAGTGGAGAGAATGTTCTACAAGAAGGGGAGACAAAGCAAATTCTGAAGAGGAAGACCCCAAGGAAGATTTGAGAAGAAGAAGGAAGAAATGGGTTCTTACTATCATTGCAAGAAAACGGGCCATCTTATTGTGGATTGCCCTTCTCTACGAGCTACTGCTTTTAAGAAAGTGCACAAGAAGAAAAAGGCTATGGCAGCCACTTGGGACAATTCGGAAACTGAATCCGAAGAAGAAATAGACACCACACACGTTTGCTTTATGGCTAACGGAGAGGAGACTTCTAAGGTAACACTTAATACCTCTCTTGATGACGATGAGCTTACTATGGATGCGCTCAATCTTTTGAAAAATTACAAGACCTCTATGAGATTTCTATTGCTCAAATAAAAAATTGAAAAAAGAAAATGATATTTTAAAGAATAAATTAGATATTGCTTTTAAATAGAAAAATAATTTATCTATTTGTTTTGAAAAAATGAAAAAAGATTTCAATGTTCACAAATTGTTTGTAAGGGCAAAAGCCCTAATATTGATATTGATAGAAAAGAATTTTTGAGCATTCAAAAACGCATTGATCTTTTAGTAGAAAGAAATGTGCATTTGATATGAATAAAATTAGCTAAATGTTTCCAAAGGGTAAAATCCTAAAGAAACACACATCCATTCATACACAACATACTTCACATGCACATCAACACAATCACGCATATATTTATGGCAAAGTGTACACATGTACACATAACGACTGCAAAGACCATTTAGCTAGATTTTATTATGCAAAGTTGAATATGTTGAATAAGAATGTTTGCGTTCGAGAAAATGCTAACTCCATAGGATCCAAAAAGATTTAGATACCAAAAAACACACCAAATTTGATTGATGTAGGTGTGTCCTCCTCCAAGACGTGGGGAGAGATGGTTCTTTGGTGGTGGATTCATTGGAGCATAAAGGATCAACCAATATAATGTATCACTATCAAGGAAAATAGGTGGGTGAAGACCACATATTTTTAGAGATTGTCTATAGTTCGGTAACATCTTCACTTGAAAGTTTTATTTCTAACTAGAGCTCTACATGCGGATGAATAGCTAGTTTTTCCATTTGTAAAAATATGATTTATTTTGTAATAGAATTGATAGCATGTTCATGTTTTGGCTAGTTCTTTGACAATTCTATTTTGTTCACTCTACTAGCTCATTGCTTGATTGCTCATGCTTATAGATATACCCATGTTTATTTTTTCTTATGATATGTGTGTGTGTGTGTGTGTGTTTACCCATGTTCATTTTTTTCTTATGATATATATATATGTGTGTGTGTGTGTGTGTGTGTGTGTGTGTGTGTGTGTTGTGTGTGTGTGTGTGTGTGTATAAGTGTATGTGTACATGTATATATATAAATATATATGTCTGTATGTGTGTGTATATGTATATATATATATATATATATATGTATGTATATGTACTTAGCTTCTTTTCTTGATCACATACATGTACATTTTTTTATTCATGTGTATTTGGGTATTTTATTTAAATCATTATTAAGCAATAAATCAAGATAGTAATTACATGCCTCAACTCTTATCTAGAGGAATGACGAGGAGAAGTTCAGAACCCGTTAAAAGTATTCAGCTTCAAAATCTTGTATTTTAATTGCTTAAAATATGAATTAAATAATGCAAAATATATTTTTATATATACAAAATCTATTTTGATATCATATTTATTCTTATACCATGCCTATATAATATTTGGACTTCTATTTTTACCCATGAAAAGATTTTATTTGAGTTGATTTCAAAATCCTATTTTAATTAGTCAAAATTTCAATTTTTGGGGTGTTTCGTTCGACCAATCGGTCGACCGAACTTGCCTGTGAATTTCTATTAAGGCCGGTCGACCTAGCAGTCGACCGAGATATCCTATTTTATTTTTTATAGAGTCCACAGTCTTGGGCCAGTCGACCGATCGGTCGACCGACTATAAACATTTTTGGTCTCGGGTGACCACGATCTACCGATTGATCGACCGATTATCGGGTCAGGGCATTTTTCTGAGGCTTTAAAACCCTAGATCCCCTTTCACTCTACACTTTTTCTTCTTCCACCGACTTCTCTCCCTATATTCTTTCCTCCTCTCTCCCAAATTCATTTCTTTCTCATATCCAACCCTAAAATTTTCTTGGATCTAGCTTTCATCCTTCGGATTCTTTGATTTTAAGGTGGATTTTTTTGAAAATTTTCAGGTAAACCCTAGTTTCATCCCAAAAATTTCTTGCTTCAAATTTCCATCTATTTCTTTCAATTTTGTGCCCCAGTTTCTGATCTCTATCATATTTATTTCGATCATGTCGAAACGCCCTAGATCGGAAAAGATTAAACAACCCGAATCCTCCATGAATATGTTTGTTTCTTAAAATGCTTCTTACAAAATATTCCATTATTCACAACAAACACGTGATTTTGGGTCGTACAATTATTCTAGCCGATTTTAATCATCCTAATCTAGCCCAAATATTAAGAACTAGCTCCTTGAACTTCTTGTTACTATCAAAGAATCTGTTTATCCAGAGTTAGTTCACTATTTTTACTCTAACCTATCTTTTCATGCAAATCACATTCGGTCTAGAGTCAAGGGTATTGAAGTGACCTCTCACTCGAATAATTTGCCTGTCTACTCTATCTCTCCTGTGATAGTGTAGATATCCACAACGTTGACCTGTATGATTTTGAATATCCGGACGGTGAGACTGCTCTCACCATTTCTCTATTGCTCCACGGCGATGATAACCCTAGTCTAGTAAGGAACGAAGAGGTGAAGTATTATACTCTCACCGCTCAAATCTTTGTGAAGATCGTGTTTTATAACCTTCTGCTAAAATCAGGAGAATATAGCCACGCATGGGGGTCCGCTCCACTTCTGATGTATTGCTTTCCGAAAGATATTAGAGTCAACATTCTCAGGCTCATCATTGATTTCATGCTCTCTGAACATCTGTTGATCCCATATAGGAATCTTCCTTTTAGGATGCTTATCTCTCGCCTTCTTAAACTCCTCAGATTTGACCTCTTGGGTCAAAAAAAATGTTGCACTCTCTGTTGATATCAATAGTACTCTTCTTAAGAGGATGCATGTAGGAGAGCGTGCTCCTATTTCACCCCCTCCTCCGGATCTTCCTCCGCTTCTACAGATCTTTTTGCTGCACTCTCTACACAATTTCAAAATCATTCTTTGAAGATCAACAAACAGCTTGAGAAGATATCGACACGTCAGGATGAGTTCCAACAGGAATATCGGAATGACCTGGCATATGTCTCCTCCTTCATTAGATATCTTTAGAGTTGTGTCGATGAGAGCTTCGGTAGGCATGCATGGCCTTCTCCTCTTCCAAGCAGTTAAGCTCAGCCTCTTCCTACTACGGGTCCTCCTTTTGATCCTTGGGTACCTCCTTCAGCACCATCCGGAGCGCTGGCTCCTTCAGAAGATCTAGATTTTCAGGCTGAGGAAGAAGAAGATTGATTCTCTTTTGTGATGCTGACAAAAAGGGGAGAGTGATGGAGTTATCTAGGTTATTTTCATGTTTTTTTATGTTTTATGTTTTGTTTCAAAACTCTATGTATTTGGTACTCTTTCATGGACATGTAGTACTTTGATATATTTTGATTATGGAATGTACTTTTTATTTGGATTATGGCATGGATATGTGTTTTGTTATCGATTATGATATATAGGATATTATCTTTGTTGGCGAGATATGTATCTCCTCTTGTTGTTAGTTTTGATTTCCATATTGTGAGATATACATATCTTTTTTCTTTGTGTGGTTGCGATATGTGGTATGTCTATTTTACTGTGTACCTGATTGTATGTACCATCCATCTACCATGTATTTTGGAGGATGGCGGAATTAGAGGTTGGAGGAAATCATGTGCATACTATTTGTATTTCTATGTTCTTGTATGCATAAATGAGATGCATAGTACTTACATTATAATATCATATACACATGCTTTAGATGTTGCATTTTGCCTAAATGATATATTTGTTATATGCATGTATTTAGGGGGAGCTTCGATTGAAGTCTCCTTCCTATTTATTTATAATAATTCTATTTGTTTTGTCATTATCAAAAAGGAGAGATTGTTGGCCCAAAGGCCATTTGCCCTACTTTTGATGATAATAAAACATATGAAGTTATATTTTTCTAATAATTTCATTCAAATAAGTTTTAAGATTTTCATTGTTGCATTTGGCTTCTTCAATAAGACTCACACCGTTTTGGAGCTATAAAGACGATGATCCAAGAACCTAAGCACCAAGAAGACATATACATGAGATTCACCAAGCTCAAGGATCAAGATTGCAAAGAAATAAAGACTATAAAAGATTTTTACTTTTTGTATTTTTAGTATAGAATTTATAATCTTGTTAAAATCAAGGTAGTAAGTTTGATAGCTCTTGAGATTCATACACCCACACATTTCATTCATATCTCTAAATGTTTTTGAAAATACTTCAACATGTTTTTCTATTTAGTTTTCAAAAATGGGTTTCGGAAAAATGGTTTTTTCATTTAGAAAAGTAATTTTCACAAAATATAGTTCTACTTAGTTTTTGTGAAGATCTCTGATCACACACTGGATTTATTATGATACAAGAACTCTATTTTGTATTTTTGATCAAAATATATTTTGTCAGAAAAGAGATGCACTTCAAATATTTTCGAAAAACTGATTTTGGCCCTGAGTCAGTCGACTGACCGGTCGACCGTTGAAAACCTAATTTGCCCTGTTGGTTGACCGTTTTTGTACAGAATTTAGGAGTGCATTGTTGTGCACAGCGGTCGACCTGAGACACTTTGTCTCTGTTGGGTCACGGTCGTCCGGCTGGTCAACCGCTATGCTCTCTGTTTGGGTTACTCGGTCGACCGAGCGGTCGACCGAGCACCCCAATGGTCGGATTTTCGACTGTTGGCGGTCGATTGACAGAAGGATAGTTTGATGATTTTTGACCCAACGGCTAGTTTCTGTTTTGTCTTTTCTGGGTCACTTGCCAACAGACATTTTGAGTTTTCTCTACTTATTTTCATCCCCTATAAATTGTAGTATTGTAGAAAAATCTTATAATAATTTTTCAACATTCAAGAACAAGTTTTTAGTGATCAATACTTATTTTCTCAAAGATTTTAATATTGAGCCAAAAAGTCCACATCTTTGTTTTTTGCTTGAGCTTTCCTTCACATCTTTATAAGCATTTCTCACCACACAAACCTCAAAGATCTTCATCTACTCTACTTGGTTATAGGATTGTATTTGAGTGAGCTTTTGTGATCAAGAAGAAGAACACCATTTTTTGTAGTCACGAAGTTGTAGAGGTTGCGGTCTTGAGTGAGCTCTATTGTAGGTGTTACAGCACCAAGAGAGAGACTTGCGGGTCCTTGAGTTCTTCTGGGAACTTGTCAGGGTTGGCGATCTCGCAGGATCAGTTTAGTGAATATCCTTCATTGCGGTGAAGGCGGAGACGTAGAGCGGTGGTTCGAACCTCAAAACACATCCTTGTGTTTGCGATATATTTCTCTTTATCTCTTAACTCAACTCTTTCTATTCTTGCATGTTACTTTGTTTACTTTATTGCAAGTATCTCTTGTGTTGTAATTGCTTATTGCTAGTTAGCTAGTAATTATTTTTATTCTGCATTATTTGTCATCAACCTATAGCCATCACCTATTCACACCCCCTAGGTGATTTACATAAATGTGGGAACATAGTAATAGATTCTGCAATATACATGTACAATCAGTATTGCTGGTTGGTTTCTTGGGATGACAGGATTAATACAAGTTGGCGTCTTGGCAGGGCTTCACCTTATTTATGGAAGGCAGGCTTAACTTAATTACTTCGATCATTCGCATTCTTTTCAGATCTACCAATGGCCTTTTTCGCTTTTGAAGGAGCTAAAAGTAGCTATCAGGACTTTTTGACGGGCTCGATTCATCATCAAAGACCATTTAGGTGGCCTGTGTTCTTGTTGTAGGCCGAAGGAGGAGGGTGATCTTAGTGTTAAGGACCTCAGTGTCCTTAACAAGGTGATGTTGAAGAAGTTCACTTGGGCATGATAATTGAGAATTTTATGATTTTCACCTACTTATGTGCCTGTTATTTACCCAGGATCACAGACTGTGGACTTGGTATATTTCTTTCTCTGTTTTACTAGGCCTGAAGTCCCTTTATACAATTATGTTGCTTGAGTCCAGATGGTTGGGTGGTCGTCACTTCAAGGTCCATTTTTAGACGGATAACTATTTAGGAACTTCTTTGATTGATCAAGTTAGGGAACGCTCGGTGTCGCTGCCCCCCCTGCGGTTCAAATAGGTGATATTTCTCAGATTCTGGGGGATGGCTTCCCCCTGTCTCTTTGTTTCTCATTTTCAGTCCTTGCTTCTGAGATTGAGGGGATTGTGGTAAGCCCAGATCAGGATTCTCGAGTTTGTACTCTTTCTTTGGATGGTACAATTTCATGTGTTGCGGCTTATGCTTTTATTATGGGGGGGTGTTCTTGTCAGTTGGGGGGGGGGCAGATTTAGGCATCTTATATCCCTCCCTCGCTTTCATTCTCGCTTGTTGTCTACTGATGTTACTTTGTATGTCTGGGGCTTCATTTTTCCTTCTCGCTGTTGACTTTGATCTGCCACGGAAGAGGATCTGCAACACCTCTTTTAGAGTGTCCTTTTGTACAGGTTTGTGAAATGCAGTATCGTCTGCTTTTGGACATTGTCTTTACCTAGATGGGTAAGTTCTGAATCATTGGAGGGAGGCGATGCAGATATCATTTAGTACTTAGCTTCGGTTTCTTTGTTTGGGCTGATATTATTTCCATTATCTGGGTACTATGGTTGCTCCATAATCATTCTAGACGCTAGGCTGTTTTTGCTGAGCCTCTTGCTTTGAATTGGTGGTCTATTTGTGAGGCGAATTTGCTTCAAACTGACATAATGCAGAATTCTATTTATGAGCTCCTGGCTCTGCATAGACTGCAGGTGGATGGTCATCCGAGTAAGTCCCCACGCATTTTGGAGGTCATTTGGCGCCCTCCCCTCCGGGTTGCTTAAGATCAACACAAATGGGGAAACTTTTGGAGGCTTGGGTCTTGTTGGCTGTGCTGGTCTCTTTCGTACATACAAAGGTAGGGGTGTCAAGTGGGCAGTGTCAGGCATGGCATGCCAACAACCATGGCGGGCTAACAGCAGAGCCGGGCTAAGCCCGCCCCCGCCTGGCCAAAATGGGGCGGTCCGGCCCACGCCCGGGTGACCTGGACCCGGGCCAGACCCGGGAGGGCCTGCCTGGTCCAGCCCGACCTTATTAACAAAATAAAAATCTAAAATCTCCTAAAAAATTCTAAAAAATCTAGAAATAACTACTGATCCAAGTTGTGAAAAATTGCCAAAGAAAATTACAACTTGTGAGATGAAAATATAAATTTTTTATTAATGATCTAATAATAAATGATGGATACAAATACAATTGAAATATAAATTAAAATTATTAAGATTTATCATTAATAAATAAAAAAGTGCAAGTCTTCACAATTTTATCATTCATAAATAAAAAATACAAGTTTTCATTCATCTTCTGCGAGTCTTCTGGAGAATTTTTGATGAGATCGTCAATTATTTTATTTTGACTTTTCTTTTTCGCATTCAGCCAATCTTTCTCACATTTGGTCATCTTGATTGCATCTGATGCCAGACGGTTTCTCGTATCAGTCAGCACTCGACCACCTGTAGTAAGCAGACTCCGATGCTACTGTAGATACCAGAGGAGTTAGTAATCATGTGCCATGATGGAAAGCACATGATAAGTTGATGCTTGAGATTTTTACCATGCGAAAATATTAAAATTATCCAATCCCGAGTCTGCATCGATCTCAGGAGCTACAACACTTTGGATATAATAATAAAGTTTATTTACCGAATCAGATGTTCTAAATTTTTTAAAAGCTGATAAAAAACCTAAAATAATGAACTTCTACTCATAGACGTTGAAGAAGTTTGAGACGAAAAGAAAATTGTTTATTTTCATAAGTAGTTTCATAAAAATCATACAATTATTTATATAAGAATCAATATCTGCCCACATTACGGCAAGACTATTCTCATAGTATATTCTTTCATAAAAATTTTCAAGTAAAAATTTATGTCTATCAAATTTAATCCTATCATCCATAATAGCAGCAAAATAAAAAATAAAAAAATTCTTTAAAGTATTTAATAAAATTTTTCTCTATAGGAGCAATAATATCTTTAACAAAATCATTATTTTTACATTGAGAAAAATATTTAGCTTATTTCAGTTAACTCATAAATACTAAACTTGTCGTTAGATAATAAATACCAGAAAATAATTTTATTATTCTTTCAAATCTTTTTAAAAATTCACAAATTCATTCACAATTTTTTCATTCCTCATCAGAAATAAAATAGTTAGGCCATTTTATAGAATTGAACCTATTTATTGTCTCCTTATAAGGAATCACTTGACTCAACATATTATATGTTAAATTTCAACGAGTTCTTATATCTTGAGGTAATTTTTTAGCAGGTGACCTGAGCTCGAACAAATTTGTCTGAAGATCTGTCTTCTTGGGCCGCTACTTTTAGTAAATATAATAGTATCTCTTAGTTTTTGAATATAATCATAATTAATTTTAAAGCATCTTGTACAGACAGTTAATAATATGACAAATTCATCGAATGTGAATTTTTTCCATTCAAAATAGGTTTTAAATAATTTTTCAAAATCTCAATTGCTGCACAATTTTTGCTAGTATTATCAAAGAAATAGTAAAAATTATAGAATCAATTTTATATTCTCTAGCAACACGCATTATAACCTTACTAAGATTTAAAGCATTATTAGAATGAGAAATTTTTTTAAAACAATAATTTTTTTATTTAAAACTCAATCAGAATCAATAAAATGCGCAGTAATAATAATATAATGGTAGCCATTAAGGGCTTCCCAACAATCAGAAGTGAGTGCAATTTTATGTGATAAAGATGATAAAATTGCAATTAACATTTATTTTTGTTCTTCAAATACTGTAAACATTTCTGATCTTATGGCGTTTCTACTGACCAGCTCAAATCTGAATTATGAGTGGTTCAAATATAATCTGTAGATGCATCGTCTTCAGTTGTACTGAAAGGTTGTTCAGACCGAATAAGATATTTAGCTAAATTTATTTTACCTGTTACACGATTATGAGTAAAAGTGCATATTATTCCACCCAAAGTGCTAATTTGCATTTGTCACGGTTGGGGTTCGGGGTGTTTGCTTTTAATATGTCGAGCAAGTGGGCCAGTTCCCGCATTTTTTGGAAAAACATATGAAATATTTGGACAAAACTCCATTGAGCCCTCCTAACTCCATCAACAGTTACTTTATCAAAATATTTTCAAACTCCAGATTTAAAATTTGTGGAGGTAGTTAATACCTCGGGAGAACTAATAGGTATATGAGGAAAGGTACTAGGTGTATCAGAAGAAGCATTAAAATCTATTATTATGTGAATAGAATTTGTGGAGTGTCATCCAGTGACAAATTTAGGCTCCCAATGTTCTTTTCTAAGGCTAAAATTATCACGAAATGTAGAATCAGAAGTTTGATTAGATCCAGCTGAAGATGACTTGGCATCCATTTTTTTTTACTAATTTCTAATTTTACAAGAATATAAGTACCGAATTGAGAGTATGTAACCTTGAGGACTTTGAGAACTTATAGAGCTTGAAGACTTGAGGCTTGAAAGTTTGTAAACTTTAAAGTTTGTAGAGCTTGTAGAGTGAGCTTGTAGAGTTTGAGGACTTGAGAATTTTAGAAATTTTTTAAAAATTTAAGAGATTTTTTTTTGTGATGAAATGTGGGGAAATGAAGTATTTACAGAGGGAAGAGCAATTTTTTGGACAAAAATGTCACCAAACAGGCTATTATACCCGTTGGGGGTATTTGCAAAAAAAATTTGTAAAAACCCTGCAGGCCCCTCAATGACTATAATAGCCATTGGGTTTGGCCGGGCCGGCCAAATCTGGCACCCAACAGCTATATAGCCGTTGGGAATTTTCGGGTCGACAGGGCCGGGTGGGCCGTGCCAGCGCATGGCCTGGCACGTGCCAACAGGGTTGTGGGCCGCCTTTGGCTAACCTAGGTCTGGCCTAGGGTTTAATCGAACCCAGGCCCGGATCCTACCGTGGCCAGCCCGAGCTTCCTCAGCCTGTGCCCGTGCGGGTTTTCAGGACGGCCCAGCGGCCTACTTGACACCCCTATGCAGAGGTTTCGTCAAGGGCTACTTTACTATTCCATTCGGGGTTTGCTTTGTTTTTTATGCTGAGTTGATTATTGTCCACGGATTGAGTATGCCTGATCTTTTAGTTGGAGGGGCTGTGGTTAGAGAGCGACTCAACTTACTTGGTGGCTCTGCTTCGTTCACGCTCCCGTCAGGTCCCTTGGAGGTGGTGCTTTGCATGGGAGAGGCGTTTGGATTATCTTAATTAGATGAACTTTGTCATATATATCAGGAGAGTAACTGGGGGGTTGTGGAGTCTCTGTCTTCCAGGGCTTCTAGTATTGTTGCTCCTACTTGGTGGTAGACTGCTCCAGTTTTTTGTTCTTTTTTCATTTTTGATGATATTTGTAGCAGGCCTCGTTTTATATTTTGCTGATTTTCATTTGGATTGAACTCTTAGTGCTACTTCTTATTGATAATAATAACATGTTGGGGATGGCTAGATGATGAGGGTGATAAGAAGGTGTCAGCATAACTAAGATATCCCGTTACACCCACTGATTCTTTTCACCCGACACTCTTATGAGGAAAAAACTATGCGAAGAGACAGGTACCAAGAAAACATAGATGGAAATATGAAACCTTACCCCCCCCCAACCACCCCCCCCCCCCCCCCCCCCCCCCCACAAAAAAAAAAAAAAAAAAAAAAAAAATATATAATAATAATAATAATAATTCAGACCGACACACACCCTCTCCCCCAATATAAATACACCCCCTCCCACGCGAACTCCACCACTGTTCCATAGAAAACCAAAATCCCCTCCAACTCTCAACTAGTTCTTAGCACATGAAAAACCTCATCTCATCTCATAATTCACAGCCAAATAAATTAAATTAAATCAAAATTAGAACTTAGAAACTAAGGCATGGGCACCAAGACCCTCTTCTCCCCCACAAATGCTTCCCTGGTACTGTTTCCACCTCCGCCTCCCCTCCTCAAGAACCACCCCTACTCCGCCGCCCTCCTCCTCCTCCTCCGGCGCCGCCGCCACCATCCGTCTCATCGCCTCGGACGGGCGCGTGAAGGTGTTCACCCGCCCGGTCCCAGCGTCGGAGCTGATGAGGCAGCACCCCCTCCACCTCGTCTGCCGCTCCGACTCCTTCTTCATCGGCCAGAAGGTCCCGGCACTCTCCGCCTCCGACCACCTCCAGCTCGGCCACTCCTACTTCCTCCTCCCCTCCCACTTCTTTCACTCCGTCCTCTCCTTCGTAACCCTCTCCGCATCTCTGATCGTCAAGAACGACAACAGCAACAACAACAACAAGGCCGCGGCAGCGCGGCGGCTGTGCTGAGGAGCTTTGATATAAGGAGGACGGAGAAAGGGATGCTGCAGGTGAGGGTGAGAGACGAGATGATTATTGATAAGTCCGAACCTGAGAGCGAGGAGCAGAGCAAGAGAGGGCCGCCGAGGATTTGTAGCAGCGAGGAGCTGGAGAAGGAGTACAGGCAGATGGTGGTGTGCAGGCTGAGGCAGTGGAGGCCGAGGCTGGAGACGATAACGGAGAGCAGTGCGGCCGCTTCTTCTACGAAGAGTAGGAGGAGGGCTAGTCTGTTATTGTTGTTGATGAGGAGGAGGAAGAAGAAACTACAGTTCTAGATTTTTTTTTTTTTCGTTTTTCTTTTTCTTTGTTGTTGTTCTTGTTATTGTACAAATGAAATGAAGTGTAGATGATCAAGGAACTTTTGATGGTTGCTTAGTTTGTGTTAAAGAAACATTAGGTTAGGTTCGAAACAACCAAGAAAGATCAATGCAAAGAGCTGAGATTTGTTAACCTAGTACATTATTTTCTGCGCAATCTATCTTAAATTTGGATCACTAGAAAGAGTTTAATTTTATCATCCTTCTCTTAGTTGTTATGTTTGGTTGGAGCAAAGAAAGAGAAATGAAAAAAAAAACAAAGAAGAACAGCTAAGAAAGGAAAACAATGTAAACTTATTTTTCTTATTTTGAAAGTAATCAAGAAAAACCGTTGAAAAAAAAGAAAATCACCCGGTTGAAGTTACAACTTGATTCAATTGAGATGCTATAAAATTTTGAGGTAAATTGCAGACAAAGTCCAGAACTATTGATCTCTTCTCTCACTTTTTTTGTTCTAAGAGTAGAAAAAACGTGAATTAACAATATTCCTAAAATTTTCTCTTACTTAAATTTTCATTTATTTGACTATAGTCTTTGTTAATCTCATTTTCTGTTCTACTTAGTTTTCCCAAATGCTATCAACATAACTATCAATTGCATAGATGCACATATTCAATAACCATCAACATATTTCACTCTCAACTTGTTGGCTCATATGCTGTGCCTTGAACATGAAAATCAATTCTTGAATATTGACAAGTCTTCTTCTATATATATATATATATATATATATATATATATATATATATATATATAAAGCCATAAAATTTCTTACACACAAGTTGTACATTATATTCTCTCTTCGTACCTTGATAAATCAATAGATGAACCGACCCAGTCAACGAGTTAACTAACTGATAAGAAAACTTTTAAACATAATAGTATTATCGGGCGAGAAATGTTTTGAATTGCTGACATTCTCATACAAAATTTATACTTACCTAACATACATTTATATATATATATATATATATATATATATATATATATATATATATATATATATATATATATTTATTGTACTCATGGTCACCTAACCCACTATTTAGAATGGGGATACTTTCAATTAGTTTCGTTATAATTGATTTATTTCAAATTCGAAGGTTTCTACGGATTATTTTGTTGTATACTAGTCTACGGATTATTATACTATAATCTAAAATTTAAGAGGAGAGCAATTTTTTTTTTCTTGCTTGCTTGCTTTATTGCTTGATACAAAAAACAAAGAGGTACATGGCCTTTTATAGGCTTCAAAACTTACAAGAATAGCAACCTCCAAATTCAAGAATAGCAACTTCCAAATTCAAGAATAGCAACCTCCAAATTGAAGAATAGCAACTTCCAAATTCAAGAATAGCAACCTCCAAATTGATGATGATTCACTTGATGATGACTCCTAATTGATGATGACTAAATTGATAATGATGACTCTTCAATCTTTCTAATTAAAGACGATGACTCATCATCTTCCAAAAAGGACATTTTTATTTGATATTCCAACACACCCCCTCAAATCAAAATGTTTTTCATACCGAGCATTTCGTTTAGCCTTCTGAAAGGTTCAATAGGCAATGGCTTGGTGAAAATATCTGCTACTTGCTCCATGGTATGACAATACTCCAGCTTCACAGTTTCTGCTTTACATGACCTCTGAGAGAATGAAACCGTGTATCTATATGTTTACTCCTCCCATGATGTACTGGGTTCTTTGCAAGTTGGATGGCTGATTTGTTGTCCACAAATATTACAGTCGCTTCTTCTTGTGGATGATCCAATTCTTTTAAAATGTTCCGCAACCAAATAGCTTCACATACAGTAGATGAAGCTGCAACATACTCTGCTTCGCATGAAGATAAGGCCACAACTCCTTACTTCTTTGAGGTCCATGAAAATGCAGTTGACCCAAGATAAAAGACATAGCCAGTTGTACTTTTCCTCTCATCTTGGTCACCTCCCCAGTCGCTATCTGAATAGCCTACTAACTCTGCATTTTCACCATAAGTATAAAATAGACCAAGGTTGGTGTGCCTTTGATATACCTTAGAATTCTCTTTGCAGCTAGCCAATGAGACTCCTTCGGTGTCTCCATATAGCGACTCACAAGTCCGACTCCGTAAACAATATCAGGCCTTGTGATCATTAAGTATCTCAGGCTACCAACGAGACTTTTGAAAAGAGTCGAGTCTACAAAATCTCCAATTCCTTCTCTTGATAGCTTCATTCCTGTGGCTATTGGGGTGTTTACTGGGTTGCAGTTACTCATCTTGAATTTCTCCAAGATCTCCTTCATATACTTCTTTTGAGATATAAATATCCCATCTTGTTGTTGCTTCACTTCGATACCAAGAAAGTAGGACATCAATCCATTGTCCGTCATCTCAAATTCATTGAACATCGCCTCCTTGAATTCAGCAAGCATCTCATCGCAACTTCCTGTGTATAACAAGTCATCAACATAAAGACAAATTATTAGAAATTCACCTTGATGGTTCCTCTTCATGTAGATGGCATGCTCATAAGGACATTTGGTGAAACCGTTTTGATGAAGATAACCATCAATTCGGGCATTCCATGCCCGTGGTGCCTGCTTTAAGCCGTACAAGGCTTTCTTTAGGTGATATACTTTGTCTTCTTGCCCTTTTACCAGAAAACCTTCTGGTTGTTGTACATACACCTCTTCTTCAAGAATACCATTGAGAAATGCTGACTTGACATCTAGATGATATAACTTCCACCTGTGATGAGCTGCAAGTGAAATTAATAGTCTTACCGTGTCCAATCGAGCAACTGGTGCAAAGACTTCTTCATAGTCGATGCCGTATTTTTGTTTGTAGTCTTTCGCCACAAGCCTCGCCTTGTACCGATCAACCTCACCATCTGTTGTGTGTTTGATCTTGTACACCCATTTGACACCTATCGCCTTGTGATTTTGTGGAAGTGTTGTCAATTCCCATGTGTCGTTCTTCTGGATGGCATGCATCTCCTCCTTCATTACTGATCGCCAACATTCTTCTTCCTTAGCCTCTTGGAAAGTGAGAGGCTCATGATTGCCATATAAACAAAAGAGATTAGTTTCTCCATCTTCTTCCATCTGCTCATAGATCTCCCTGAGGCTTCTCATTTTGATTGGACCTCGTTGCACGGAGGATTCGCTGCTACTACCTTCCCAGAAGATAGAGAACCTCTTGCAGGAGACGGTGTAGCATGTTGAGGAGATGGTGGTGTAGTTGGTGGTGGATCCTCTTGTAGGGGCTCGTCAGGTTCATTCACCATGGGTTGCTCTTTGACAGTCTCTTCATTGCTCCAACTCCATGCTTCAGCTTCATTGAAGACAACATCTCTACTAACCACTAGTTTCTTAGTGGATTGTAAAGCTTGTATGCCTTCGACTCCTCGCTATATCCGATGAAAATACATTTTTCACCATGATTGTCAAGCTTCTTCCTTTTGACTTCAGGTACTTGAGCATATGCAACACACCCAAAAATTCATAGGTGTGCGACATTAGGCATATAGCCGCTCCATACTTCTTGAGGCGTGTTGCCCTTCACTTGCTTCGTCGGGCACCGGTTGAGCAAGTAGGTTGAACATGCCACAGCTTCCGCCCAAAACTGCTTCGGCAATCCCTTTTCTTTAAGCATGGTTCTTGTCATGTCAAGAATAGTGCGGTTCTTTCTTTCTGCGATGCCATTGTATAGGCAGTAGTAAACTGCCTCTTTATGCCTTGCTCCCTGCAATATTCTTGAAACATATTTGAGGTGTTCTCACCACCTCAATCAGATTGGAGAGTTTTTAGCTTATAGCCACTCTCTGCTTCAACAAGAACTTTAAAATTCTTAAAGGTAGTAAAGGCAGCAGATTTTTCTTTAAGAATGTACACCCACAATTTTCTACTGAAATCATCAATGAAAGTAATAAAATATCTATTACCTCCTAAAGAGACGGGATCTAGCGGTTCGCAGATGTCAGTATGAACAAGTTGTAATGGTGCCTCCGCTCTCTATGACTTTCCATTGGAAAAGGAAGTCGTGTTTGCTTGCCAATTATGCAAACTTCACAAGTATGACTTGGTGGATCGATTGTTGGTAAACCTCGTACCATGCCGGCTGTAGATAGTAACTTCAGGCCGCTGAAATTTAGATGACCGAAGCGAAGATGCCACCTCCATGACTCATTCATTATGGGTCCTTGAAAATACTTCTCAACTTTTGTGTTTAGATGCAAGGGAAACATGCGGTTCCTTGTCATCTTAATACAAGCTATAAGACCTCCTTTTACATTTTTCAACCAAAGGTGGTTGTTCTCCATATATACTTTATATTCTTTTTCGAGTAATTGATCGATGCTGAGAATATTACTTTTCATGTTAGGAATATAATAAACATCGGAAATATACTCGGGCTTACCATCCTTTTGATAGATTTTGATCTTCCCTCTGCCTTCAACGGAGAGTTTTGAAGAATCTCCTAAGCTCACACTTCCATGAACTCCGTCTGCGAGTTCCATGAATAGTTTTTTCTTACCGCACATGTGGTTGCTAGCACCCGAGTCAAGGTACCACACATCATTCTGCACACTTGAATCGTCATGAGCAAGAAGAAGAGTAGAATTCTTACCCATGTCATTTGTTGCTTCAGTAAGATTGGTAAGATCTTCAGTTCTGTGCCAGCAATCTGAGGCATAGTGTCCAAATTTTTGACAGTTGTAGCATTGGACGTTCTTATTGTTTTCCACGTCCAGATGTAAATCTTCCCCGATTGCTTCGTCCTCGACCTCTGAAGCTTTGGAACTCCACTTGATTTTGAGTGGTTCGTTGTTGGGGACCACATCCCCTGCCTCTGCCACGACCACGACCTCTATACTATGTGAGCCACGATCATTTAGAGTCAGCTTTGACTCTAATGCTTGTTCCAAGGCTATGGAACCAGTCTTCTTTTGCATGCGTTGCTCATGAACTTGGAGAGATCCCAAAAGCTCCTCTATTGAGATCTCCAAATTCTTGGACTCCTTAATTGCCGTTACCACGTGCTCGAACTTTGATGTGAGAGATCGCAGCAATTTCTCCATCACTCGGATGTCCTCCATCTTCTCTCCATTTCTCCTCATTTTATTCACAATTAGATGTGCTTTGATACCACTTGAAGGATTCGGGGCACCATCCCAAAAGACTAGTCTATTAGGTAGAGTTGCCCAAATCCTTATAAACCCAAGACCATCCCCGTGTCTAGCCGATGTGGGACTATTTGTTCGACCCAAATCCCAACAATTCCCCCCTCGAACAAAGAGTCTCCCTGCAAGCTCAACTATCTTCGCACCGGAAGATCAAATGCTCCATCGAGATCCAACTCTTCACTGCGTGAGGAGACGGTACGCCTTATGTGAAGTACCGACTGCAGTCGGTCAGTCCTTTACACCGCGTGCTGCGCCACGCCCATTGCAAAGGAGCACCACTGCCAAATTTCTCGAGAGCCTATTGCGCCTTTTGCGCCAGTGGGGGATCTACATCGTCGAACATCACCCACACACACGACTAAGTTCGGGGCATGGCTCTGATACCAATTGTTGTATACTAGTCTACGGACTAATATACTATAATCTAAAATTTTAAGAGGAGAGCAACTTTTTTTCTTACTTGCTTGCTTTATTGCTTGATACAAAAACAAAGAGGTACATGGCCTTTATAGGCTTCAAAACTTACAAGAATAGCAACCTCCAAATTCAAGAATAGCAACTTCTAAATTCAAGAATAGCAACCTCCAAATTGATGATGATTCACTTGATGATGACTCCTAAATGATGATGACTAAATTGATAATGATGACTCTTCAATCTTTCTAATTAAAGACGATGACTCATCATCTTCCAAAAAGGACATTTTTATTTGATATTCCAACATATTTGACCCGAGTCATCAAAGGAAGTGGGTATTGGAGTACTTTGTTTATTGGTCATCATTGAGAAGGGAAGCGCAGGGAAGGACAAAATAGAGGTCTGTGCGCTGAGCTGCACTCGTGGATCCCCACACCAAAATATGGTGGAGAGGGGGGCGGGGCGGGGCTTCGCTTGCTTGCTGCAGAGAATTGCTGAATACAGGCTTGTTTGACTGAGGTAAGTGATAATAGGTATAAATTTTTTTATAATTATAAGTGAATTTTACGTAATTAAGTTTTACAGTATTTGGATGATAATATGAAACTGTAAGTGAAAACGTATATTGTGTTTTACGGTGTTTGATAGGTAATGTGTAAGTCGTAAGTGGAAAAGTTAACCACAAAATTAACTGTATGGTGATTTAAACATATTAAATATTTAAAATAGTAAAATATTAAAAATATTAAATATTTAAAATAAATAATAAAAATACTAATATATTGATATTAAGAATATTAAAAATTATCACATTACTAAAAGATTAACATTAATCTAATATTAATTATTAAAAAATATTAAATATTGCAATCTATATTAAATATTATTAAATTCAATAATTAAAAAAATATAAGATTCCCAAATTAAAAAAATTAATTTAATAATAAAAAACTGTTAAGGAAAATTTCACTACAATCACTTACTTTGTTTCATAATTAGGAAAAGAAACTCAGCTTCATAATTTTACTCACTACAGTCTCATTCATGTTAGCACGAATTGATTCCTCTCAACCACACTTTTTTCTATATTTTTATTTCCTCTTTTATCTTTTTCATCGCTCCCCAACGTTGTTCTTCTCTCAATCCTAAACTTGATGTAGAGTAATTCGCATGTCGACTTACGAGGTGAGGTCATCGTGAGAGTTGGAAGGGAGAGGAGAGCCCCTCTCAGGGGTCTCAAGGAACGGAGCCCTGAACGATTGGTATCAATCTTATGCAGATCTCGTTTGCTCATACTCGCGATGAGTTTTGTTTGAGTTTGTGATCGATGTGATATTTAGATCTGGAAAAAATTGGGGATCATTCGATGCCGGTGAATGTGGGTTTGTTGATGATGGCGATACTGATAAGAGCACTGTGACTCATGATCGCAGTCTTATGATAAGAGGACTGCGACTCATGATCGTAGTTCTATGTGAGAACTGCGACTATGGTCACAATTCTTTATTGAAAGATTGTGATTATGGTCATAATCTTTTTATTGATTGAAAATTAGTGCATTTTGTAAAAACTGTGATAATTGTCGCAGTCTCAATATGGGCTAGAAAATTGTGTTTTTGTGATGACTGTAATCATGACACAATTTTAATAAATACTAAAAATTAAGATATTTTTGTGAGGACTGCGATCATGATGGTATTCTTATAAACACTCAGAAATATGTTCTAATAATGAGAACTGCGATCATACTCACAGACCTATAAATGCTAAAAAAATAAGGCATTTTTTTAGGATTGTGATCATGGTCACACTCCTCATAAAGAGGATAGCAATCATGGTCGCACTCGT
This sequence comes from Agave tequilana, assembly GCA_038442645.1. Taxonomy (NCBI): domain Eukaryota; kingdom Viridiplantae; phylum Streptophyta; class Magnoliopsida; order Asparagales; family Asparagaceae; genus Agave; species Agave tequilana. The sequence continues at coordinate 103,011 of JAVJIF010010203.1, read as the reverse complement.
ATAAAGACTCAGAAATAGGATATATTTGTGAGAACGGAAATCATTATCTCAATCCTCAGAAATAAGCCTTTTTTGTGAGGACTGCGATCATAATCGCACTACTCAGAAATAGGGCATTTTTATAAGGATTATAATCATGGTCGTAGTCCTCAAAAATAGGGTTCCAACATTACGCATTTTCGGAGCGGTCCGCTTTTTTCGAAACTATTACTACAGGGCATTTGGGCCTTTCGTCGCTGAGAAACGCTTCTGCGCTCGACAGGTGAGCGCACTTGGTTGGTTAAAAAAATGAGGTGGCTGAAGCGAATAAAAATTTTGAAGCTGAGTTTTTTTTTTCAAATTACGATTGACATAGGGGGCTGTAGCGGAATCTCATAATTATTAATTTCATTATAAATATTACTAATCTAATAATAAAAAAATTCTTATAATCACAATTGTTAGAATAATTAATAAAAAACTTTAATCTAATAACTAAAAAAAATATAATTTAAAAAATTAATCTAATAATTAAAAAATATTAATATAATTACAGTTAACAATCTGTAATACAGATTTCATGACTACAAAATTAACTGTCTGTGCAGCAAGCGGGATGTAAGTGAGATTTGCATGACTACAAAATTAATTGTTTAGGCTGCAAATGCATTTTACAACTTACAGCCTCATACAAACAATGTAAGTAACTTTGCTGCAATTGTATTTTATCATTTACGGGCTAATTATGGAAAACAAACGCGCCCCTAATGAACCAAATGAAGCACAAGTAGCACGATAATTCTTCATTATCCTATTGTTTGCCTCCAAGAATGGGAAGAAGCTGTGGCCTACTGGCATGGGCTCAACAGCCACCATAATAATTCATGGCATGAGTTACAAATTTGTGTATTTTTTCTTTTAAAAGGAAGAAAACAAACACAGTTAGGGCTTAGAGCAATGATACTCAATCTTCAAGGCTTCAGGTCCATTGAATTTGTGGATATGGTATTTTCTAGGCCACAAATTAATACTCAAACTTTAAGAATCTGTCGCTCCTGTTCATGCTTGTGTAGGCTACCAAGCGAGAGAGATTCCGTTGTCACAATATCTCAAAAAACAATTGTTTCTGATGAGCACCAAAAATCAACAAAAGATGACATTAAAATAAATAATAATGCAATGATACATCATAAAAAAATAAAAAAATTGATGATAAAAGAAGTTGTGTTGAAATATATTGTTCTTGTATATTTTCTTTAGAATCACATCACTTCTTAGAAGCTGAAAGCATTCTTAATCATTCTCTTCATAACAAAAAGAAGCATCAATTCATATTTCAACAGTTACAATCACAAGAGACAAAACCCTTGAATAAAATTATTTATTAGAGAATAACATGCTTATTTTTTTAAATAATATATTTCCAACACTCATACAATGACACCACTTTTGTCACAACGTCAATTTTTCAGTTCAAGAGGTCATTTGCAATGCAGGGTTAATTCTCCTTATTTAGTTTAGCAATTCATTATCTCTGTAATTCAAATATAACTATTTTCAGTTTTCTTCTCTCTATTACTCTTCTTTAAGAAAATCCCAAATAATTTAAATGATGTGGCTGGAGGAGAAAGGAAGACGGGCTGGGGCAAAAGGCCCACTAGAAGGCCTAACCTAGAGGGCCCAGATGAGAGAAAAAGTTCTCCTGTTAAGGGATATTTATCCTAAATGGTCCTTAAAGCCCACTAAAGGGATGTAGACTGGGCCTGTAGTTGTAGACCGGGCCTACGCAAAAGACCTAAAAGGCATGGAAAAGGCCCAAATGATTCATTAAACCAGCTGCAGTGTGAGAGCAGCCTTTGCGATGTGTTTCATCAGACCATCAAGCTGATGTTAGCTTGGTCCGGTTAAACCACAATGTTGTTCATGATCACTGCTTCGAACACCGTCTCGTGAATATTTTTTCTCTTCCAGACATTGCCCCGGCCCCGGCCAGGCTCAGATTTGCTCTCCGGGTTCTAAGACGCATACATATAAAAAAATCACATAAATTAAATTTGATTTAATCATTAATCTAATGATTTTATTTGTTTTATTATTAAAAAAATCGTTACTAGTATTTGATACACAAGTATACGAACTTCAAATCACGTGATTTTTTATATGTATATGCCTTGTGACATGAAGGTCATAATGTACGGTCCGATTGTAAAAATATGATAAGGAGATTGGAGTTTGATGGGCTTAGATAGCATTTAAAATACATTTTTCTCTTAAACCAAATCTTCATTCAAATCGTATTGTTAATTTCACGTTGACACGTCAGATTGGCTCTCTTATAATGTTATAAGATGTTCAAAATATTTAAAGTTTTACATCTCATCTCATCTACATGTTAACATGAGATTTATTGTCTTATAATATGTATATGCGACTCACACATATAAACCGAATCCCGACTTTGCCCTGATACCCTCTATTAGTTTCTTTGTGCTTATTTCTCTTTTGATGGGAGCACCAGTCTAGTGCGCAGGGAGCCCAAGATGGTTAGTAGGCTCTTTTAGTAGCGCACAAAACTCTCTTTCGTTTCTGATATTCACCTTGGGGGTGGCAATGAGATCCGATAACCCAATCGAAATGGATCCGGATTCAAACCGGATAATCTGATAATCTAAATAAATATTTTTATAGTTATTTTACTTAGTTCAGCTTAAATTTTCTCTTTCCGTGTAAACATGATTCATTCATATAAGATTGTTCTATTATGTTTTGATACGTCTAATATTTCTAAGAAAATAAAAGCAGGAAAAAAAAAATTATTTGAGCAAGAAACCTTTCATTTTCTGTTTGATTCTTAGTGTAAATTGTTATATTTGAAGAGAAATATTACTGCATTTGCATAATACGAAATTTAAATTCAATAATTTTTTAGGTATGTATCATCGAGTGGATCCTAGATTCTATAGGATTCGATCTGAATCCGACCCATTGACGCCCATGGGGGTAGGTGTGTGTGGCTCAAATTTGGGACCATTTTGTTGCATTCTCTTTTTGCTATTTGAAGTGGTTTGTCTATCTGTGCTCTGGTCCCAATCTATCTATAATCTCTTTGGCAAATCTGTGGCTTTCGCTTTTTAAAGTATCCTCTGCTCTCTCAAATCATTGAGTTCTCTCAAGTTTCTCACTTCTCTTTATATGGACGTCCACTTCTTGATCTCTCTCTCTGTTCTAATGAAATTTGTGTTCTGGTCATAAACTAAATCAAATTAAATCAAAACTAAACAGTTTGTAATTCCATGGATTTTCAAGATGAGCTCCATGTCTTCTTCTTCCCTTTCTTGGCGCCCTCTCACATTATAGCCCTGCTAGATATGGCCAGGCTCTTCGCCGAGCGCCGCGGCGTCAAAGTCTCCATCGTCACCACCCCTGGCAACGCCTTCCGCTTCCGCCGCACCGTCGACGAGTCCGCCCGCTGCGGCCACCCAGTTGACCTCCTCCTCCTCCCCTTCCCCTCCGCCGACGTCGGCCTCCCCGACGGCTGCGAAAGCACCTCCTCCTTCCCCCCCACCAAGTCCAACCTCTACAAATTCTACCAAGCAGTCAATCTCCTCCGCCAGCCCCTCCACCAGCTCATCCGCGACCGCCGCCCTGACTGCATCGTCTCCGACGCCGCCTACCCCTGGACCTCCGACCTCGGCATCCCCCGCATTGTTTTTGAATCAGGATCCCCTTTCCACGCCTGCGTCTACAAGAGCCTAGTTGACGCCACACTGTTCATCAACAATGTTGACAGTGGCGGCGACAACAACAATAGCCCTTTTGTTGTTGGTGGTGGCGGCGGGCTGCCGCACAGGATCGAGATGATGAGGTCAGAGCTCCCGATGCAGTTGAGGCACCCTCAACATCTCGTCCCGTTCAAAGAGGCGGAGAACAAGTGCTACGGGGTGGTGGCCAACTGTTTCTACGAGCTGACGCCGGAGTACGTGGATCGCTACTGCGAGCTGCTGGGCCGTGGGAGGAGGCTCTGGTGCTTGGGGCCTGTGTGGCTGTGCAACAGGTCCGATGCCGATCAGGCCGAGCGAGGTGGAGGAAGCAGCACTGATTCATGGGACAAGGTAAGGATGAGCTGGCTGGATTCGCAGGATCAGGGGTCCGTCCTCTACGTTTGCTTCGGGAGCGAGCATACCGTGCTCGGCCATGATCAGCTACGTGAAATCGCGGTGGGGCTGGAGTCCTCCGGCTTCCCTTTCCTGTGGGTGATGAAGGACAACGAGGACACAAGCAAGGTGGACTGGCTGCCTCAAGGGTTTGAGGAGAGGCTGAAGAACGAGGGGAGAGGTGTCATCCTGAGAGGCTGGGTGCCACAGCTGCAGGCTCTGAACCACCCCGCAGTCGGGGGGTTCCTGACGCACTGCGGGTGGAACTCGACGGTGGAGGCGGTGAGCTCCGGGGTGCCGATGGTGGCGTGGCCGCTGCAGTGGGAGCAGTTCATCAACGAGAGGATGATTGTGGAGGTGCTGGGGGTTGGGGCTAGAGTGGTGGAGGGGGCGGCCAGGACTGTGAGCATGGAGAAAGAGGTTGTGAAGGGGGAAGCGGTGAGCGCCGCGGTGTCGAGGCTGATGAGCGGAGGAGAGGAAGCGAAGGCGATGAAGAAGAGAGCGGAGGAGTACAAGGAGATGGCGAGATCGGCCATGGAGGAAGGTGGCTCGTCGCTTGCCAATCTGAGCCAGTTGATTGAGGAGCTCACTGTTGTCGCGAGAGAGAAGAAGTTAATAACTTGACTGCGTGAGTGACGGGGACAGGGTGACGTGGCAGTTGTTTGAGCCACAACTAGCACCTCCTCCTTTCTTCCTGGTATTTGTCTGAGCTTATTTCTTTTGCTGCTGGACGATTGAACGCATTTGGACTTGATTTGTTTGGATTTCTAATAAATTGATGCTTTTGATATGTCGCTTGTTTGATGTTTGGCGCTTTTGTTGAACTTCGATGCGCTAGGCAGCGACTATAATAAGTTGCTTGTTTGATTTGTTTGTATTATTCTATGCTAATTTTGTCATAATTGTAATCAATGATTGTAGTGATCAAAATTTGAATTGCACGATGTTGACATGTGTTCAATTTATCAAAGAGTTCCCTAAGATATCCATACCTCTCAGAATCCATCTGGAAGTCTCTGGCACATCCAGCTTTCCCGGAGCTGCATCCATTCCGAAGATATTTTCAAATCCGGAATCACATTCCGCCACTCCAAAGTCTTTATCACTCAGAAGTCCTCACCTCTTCTTGGTCTTCTCCACTAACAGACTCTCTCTCCATTTCGAAGGTTTCAGTTTCAAACCTGAAGCTCCAAATCTTTGAACTTCATCGACAGTTATGCAGCTTCATCCTTCACAACATTCATAACGTGTAACACACCTATCGACACGAGCAATTATGGACAATGCTTGATTTCTCGATATACAGTCTCAATCGACAAGCGCCGATGATCACAACCGTTACAACAAATTCACCACATGCAGATTGTGCAATTACAACAATCCATCAGTTTCGCCTCCACTTCAGCATCTGTATCAGATATATACTATCTTTTTTCTCCAAAAAGAAGGGGTTCGCTACCCTAACCCTCAGAATCACACGAACCCTGTGACAATAGAAGTTTTCTTGTTCCAATCTACCATTACACACCAGCAATTTGTATTGGCCCAAAGCTCATTATTCTAGTTTTGATGAGGATTAAACTCATATAGTTATTATACTAATGATCTTGTGTTATTTTAGTTGAAAGTTTCATCAAGATTATATTTTAGTGTTTAGCTTCAAAAAGAGACTCAAAGTCAAGTATTAGAGCTAATTTGGTTAATTCAAGAGCTCAAGCATACAAATTATATCAGGTACTCAAGAACTCGACCGAGTCAAAATGAAGAAGAAGATCATTTTAAGAAAAAAACTCTAATTCGGAAGGATGTTTAGATTCTTATAAAGTATAGATTAGATTTAATTGTTCAAATTTATACATGTAAATCACCTAGAAGGAGGGTGAATAGGTGATGAGCTAATCTAATGGTCAATAAAGCGGAAATAAAACTTATTAAACTAAACACCACGTATAACACAAGAGTGTAGCCGGATTCCCCGTGAAGGGCTCTGAACTAACTCCTCAAGATTCCTCTTGATAAGAGTTGAGGTGCCGCGTTGGCTCTCTTGGTTGAATACAAGTGTTAGCAAACAATCCCCAAGCATATAACAATGTGAGCACAAATATATATCTAGCATATAAAGATGAAAGCAATATAAGCATGCAAGATATAAACAAGTAAGAGATAGAGAGAGAGCAATCGCAAACACGGGAGATTTGTTTCGAGGTTCGAGTACACTTGCTCTACGTCCCCGCCTTCAACACTTGAAGGATTTCCACTATAAACCGATCCCACCGGATCACTCGGTGCCGCAACACCTACAAGGCGAGTTCACACTTGAACTCCTTGGACTCTCTAGTCACGTATACACCGCAAGCCTACAAGCTCGCCAAGGCCGCACCTCAAACAACAAGTTCACACTAGAACCCGAAAACACCGCGAACACACACGTCCGCCTCCTCAAAGCAAAGATGAAGTCTTTGGTGATCACAACACTTTGATCACCTAAAAACAATCTCACAATAACACTCCTATAGGATGAATATATCAATGGATAGCTCAAGTGTTTGTGAGAAAAATAAGGATGGAAATGGTGGTGAAAAACTCAAAGAAATCACTTTGAAAACTCTTGATAAACTCTCCTTTTGAATGGAAGTATTTGGCTCAAATACAAGTGGAGAAAACCTCTTAAAAGAGTTGAAAAAACTGGCGCAAAACCACTTGAAAAATCTTGTATAAAACAGCCCCCAAAACCCCAATTTATAGGGCTAGAAAAACTAGCCGTTGGGAGCCAGGTTGGCCTGTCGGTCGACCGCCCGGTCGACCGCCAACGGTTAGATTTCTGACCATTGGGGCGTCGGTCGACTGGACCGGTCGACCGCTGCCTGGAACAGAGAACAAAATTCTCTGTCGGTCGACCGGCCCGGTCGACCGGGGTCGGTCGACCGGCCCTCCAGCAAGAACTGGCGTGAACGTCTGTGCATGTCGGTCGACCGACTCGGTCGACCGACTTCAAGCTTGGTCGACCGGTCCGGTCGACCGGCAGAAGCCAGGTCAGGGATTTTTGGGATAAGAAAACTTGGCATTTTGGCTCAAATAAAATCCCATAAAATCATGAAAAATCTACAAAAATAGGTTCAATATTATACTTTGATAAACAAACATGTTTGAGTAAAATCAAAACATGTTACAAACATTTTGAACTATTTTTGTAACTTAGAAATTTTAGCTAAAAACAAAAACTGTATTTTTCCAAAATTGGTTTTTTCAAAACTTCTCCAAATACAAAAACAAGATATTTTAAACTCTTTTAAAACATAGGGTGTATGGATATGATCCACTACACATACATGGTGAAATATCTATGTTTTTGACATTAAGCACTAAACATGGTTTTGGTTAAAAACATATATACTTTGAATTTCGAAAACCAAACCGGTATTTTTCAAAAATGAAATTCTTTTATATTTTTCAAAACAAAAACTCTTTTATGAAAACTCATCTAAATCAAGAGTGTGTGTGTGTATATGGTAACTTGAGCAATCCACCAACTATTCTATCCTTTACATTTTGACTAAAACAAAATCTTATAAAAACAAACCCAGACACAAGCCTTGATTTTGAAGTCTTCACTTGAAGTCTTCTCATCTTCTTGACTTAGTCTAAACACGATCCAACGAGGTAGACTCCTCTTGAGTACTTGATGTGGTCTTGATGCACAAGCTCTTGAATCAAACCGTGCTAGCTCCAAACTTGACTTTAAATCCTTTGATGAAGCTACACACCTACTAAGATCTTGATCACAAATCTGCAACTAATTAAACACAAGATCATTAGTACCATAACCACATGAGTTGATCATCATTAAAACTAGAGTGATGGGCCTTTGGGTCAACAATCTCCCCCTTTTTGATGATAACAAAACTCATGGACTTATATATGCATGGATTAAAGTAAAGCTTCAAAGAAGCTCCCCTTAACTCATGCATAACAAATAAGCAATAAATATGCAATGAAATCTCATAAACATGTATGCAAATGTACGGAGATAAACATGCATAAACAAGCATTAAACACATTAAATTCTTTTTCTCCTATTTGCAAAACAAAACATATTTGCATAAACAAAAATTCTTCTCCCCCTTTATGAATAAAGTAAGGAAAACATGCATATATACTAAATACTTTTCCCTTTTTTGTCAATCATCAACAAAGGGGTTAAAGTAAACATAAAAACAATGTTCTCCCCCTCAAAGAGGTGAACTCAAATCAATCAATAAAGAGTTATATGCGATATACATTCATGAAGAGGAAGACGCTAAGTTAGCTTCCCTACATACATGCATTACATGAAGAAGGGATAACAAGCCCTAATTCACATAACACATAATATGCAATGCATAAGAGGAGATGTGAAGCTCTGCCTACACACGTGTACCACATAAAGAAGAGTTGTCAAGCTCCTCAATATAAGATACACTCAACATGAATCTATATGTAGAAGAGATGTTAAGCTCCCCTTGCATATAGGCAATATAAATCAAAACATTTTTAATTATCTCAATAAAACAAAATTTTGAAATATCTTAGTAAATCAAATTTTAAGATATCAAATTGTAAATAAACATTACAAATTTTGAATTTTTTAATTGTAAATGAAATTTTGATACAAATAGTAATCTTGATACCAATGAAAGAAAGTACCAATTAAATTTTCATGGATACCAATTGAAATAAATAGATCAATAGATACCAATTGAAATATATTGTACATTTTGATATCAATAAAAATATTAATTGTAAAAAAATATCAATTGAAGATAATGCATAAGCTTATATAAAATATCAATTGAGAAATCAATTGAAAATAAAGATTTGAAGTAAGCTTAACATAAACATACTTTGTGCTTTAAACATGTAAAAATCTTGAGAATCAAGTATAAATATATGTATTTGTTGGTGCTTGATTTTCAAACATATATATGTATGGAAAAGACAATACCAATAGGAATTGATATTATGGAAATTATGAAGCATACATATATAGAAAACAAAATATGAGTATATACAAAAAAAATATCAATTGAGATACCAATTGAAAAAAACAATGTAAATCAAGTATATAACTCATAACTACCACCCTTTATATGCTCAAGATAAAAGATTTTTCAATAAAGCATACAAGGCATACTTGCCCATCCGTCCTCCCATAACGGGATTGATAGGGGTTTTCAAAAATAGGTGTTTGAAAATATTTTTAGTATTGAAAATCACTACCAAATGAAGAACAATAACTAGTTAAGATAATTTTTGAAAAACTAGTTAAAGATCCTTCAAAACATGAAACCAAAACATATGTATATCATGAAGCATACTAAATACATAAAGTTGATACTCAAAATCGATAAGGCTCAAAAATAATCATGAAACAAAGTCATGAATGAACAAATAAAGTGTGAGTGCACAAGAATCATGTAATTAGTATTTTCATGAAAATTAGTCAATAAAGCTCAAAAGAAACATGAATCTCATTTTATCAAACAATTCATGAATATTCATTTTACAATTAAAGATGAAAATCATAAAAATTCATTTTTCATCTTAAAAACAAACTTCTAGTATATGTATATTTTATCCAAAACTAACAATATGCATACATATCCCAAACATAAAAAGAGTTTATGATATAATTTGCATGAAGGCAAGAGACTCAAAGGGGCATACATGTATATTTATTAGTTTTGACTAAAAATACCATATACATGAAGTAAAAACATGAAAATAGGCAAAACATGTGTAAATGAGAAAATCATCAAAACTAGGCTATACATGTCATATAATGAGTACAAATGAATAATGAAATGCAAACATATATGAATCAAATATTGCTCACTACTTATACAAGTATAAACACAAGTTTTGATAAAAACTACATTTAAACTAGTTATATACCTCATGAAGCACAAAAATAAAACATGAACATGCTAAAAATGTGATATAAGCAAAAAGCATGTAAATAGGAGTTTAGAGATAATTACCAAACCAAAGAACTAAGCTCTAATTCTTCAAAACACGGTGGTTGTCCCACCAAACCTCCTTGATAGCGGTGCATCAAATGTGTGTCAATCAAGTCCATACATCCACTACCTAGGCACCATCCCTTTCACGTCGTGTGAGAGCCCGCACTTACATCAAATACACAAGGTGGGAATTTTAGTACCCATTTTCTTTTGGGTGATTGAGGGTTAGCATTGTAAGGAACCCAAACATTTTTCTTATTAGCAAAATTAATATGATGTATCTTATCAAAATAAAACTTTACTAGATGGCCTTTGCGGCCACAATGTGTACACTTGTACACTCTACTATGCACATGTGAATGAGTACGATCATGACGTGCAAAATTTGCATAAGCACGTTGTGGGTGTTGTGCATGAACATGGGAAACTTGTTTCTTTTGAAACAAGGATTCCAATCTTTTATGATTAAATGCACATTTGCTCAAAGTTAAGCTCAAACAATCAATTTTATTTTTCAAAAATTTAACTTCATCTTTATCAATGGTTGTGGCATAAAGAGCATGATCAACAATCTTTTTCTTTTAGAAACTTTTACTTTTTCTTTTTCAACAATTTTTCTTTTCAAATAAGTGTTTTCATGCAAAACAATTTCCTTTTGTTTTTCCACCAAAACAATTTTATTTTTCAAAGAAGTATTTCCTTCACGAAGATCATTTAATTTAGAAAGCAAGGAAATATTCTCATTTTTCAAACTTTCATTTTTCTTTTTCAAAGCATGCAACTTTATTTTTAAAAGAATCATTTTCTCTTAACATGCAATCAAATTTCTTTTTCAAATTCTTGTTATCCTTTTTAATTATGTCATATTTTTTAAGAAGTTGTTGACAAAATGATTCAAGCTCATCATAAGACATATCAACATCTTCATCTACCTCGGATTCGGTAGTTACCTCAAGGGGGTTATCCCCTTGGACCATGTAGCACACGTTGGAAGCGTCACTTCCAACATCCGAATCGCTCCCCGCATAATATTGTTCTTTTTCGCCAAGGGAGAGTATTGTGTTCCAAACTATAAAAGCCGAATCAAGATTAGCAACCCTAAATAAATAATCATCATTTAAGGTACTCTTCAAAGCATGAATGGCTTTTGTATTAGCCTTAATATTTTTGCCATTTAAATAATAAGAATCTTTAATAGTGACAAAATAAACATGAATGCCTTGGGCTTTGAGGAACAAAGACATCTTAACCTTTCAAGTTTGGATGTTAAGAATGACAAAGGTGGGAGGTGACATGAAATCCATGGTGTGTGTAAACAAATATTGTGATTAGCTATAAAAGAGGATCTTTAACTCGAGGTTGTAAGACCCAAATTAAGAGCACTTGGCTCTGATAACAATTGTAAATCACCTAGAGGGGGGTGAATAGGTGATGAGCTAATCTAATGGTCAATAATGTGGAAATAAAACTTATTAAACTAAACACCACGTATAACACAAGAGTGTAGCCGGATTCCGCGTGAAAGGCTCTGGACTAACTCCTCAAGATTCCTCTTATAAGAGTTGAGGTGCCGCGTTGGCTCTCTTGGTTGAATACAAGTGTTAGCAAACAATCCCCAAGCATATAACAATGTGAGCACAAATATATATCTAGCATATAAAGATGAAAGCAATATAAGCATGCAAGTTATAAACAAGTAAGAGATAGAGAGAGCAATCGCAAACACGGGAGATTTGTTTCAAGGTTCGAGCACACTTGCTCTACGTCCCCGCCTTCAACACTTGAAAGATTTTCACTATAAACCGATCCCACCGGATCACTCGGTGCTGCAATACCTACAAGGCGAGTTCACACTTGAACTCCTTAGACTATCTAGTCACGTACACACCGCAAGCCCACAAGCTCGCCAAGGCCGCACCTCAAACAACAAGTTCACACTAGAACCTGAAAACACCGCGAACACACACGTCCGCCTCCTCAAAGCAAAGATGAAGTCTTTGGTGATCACAACACTTTGATTACCTAAAAACAATCTCACAATAACACTCCTATAAGATGAATATATCAATGGATAGCTCAAGTGTTTGTGAGAAAAACAAGGATGGAAATGGTGGTGAAAAACTCAAAGAAATCACTTTGAAAACTCTTGATAAACTCTCCTTTTGAATGGAAGTATTTGGCTCAAATACTGTTGGCCCAAAGGCCATTATCCCGGTTATTTTGATGATAGCAAAACGTATTTAGTTATGTATTTAATAATCTTGTTTTAAAGTATTTCAGGTTCAAAGAAACAGATTTTGACGACTCCACTAAAAGACTCACACTTTTGGAGTTTGCCCAACATTTGCATTCCCAAGCTAAAGCACATAGGAAGCTTCGGAATTTGCGTTGAAGAAAAGTTCAAGAAGAAGATCAAGACTTGCTAAAGAATCCAAGATTTGTATTTTGTCTATTTTGTTTTAGAATTTTTGTCAAAACTAAATAGTAGAAGTAGAGATATGGGATATCACACACACACATTTTCTAGAGTGATTTATGGCTTCAAAATACTTTCTATTTCTATTTCCAAACTCAGTTTTAGTTGAACATATCTATTTTGGAAATATGATTTTTAGAGAGACTAGTTTTGGAAAAACATTTCATTAAAAATCAAGTTTTTATCCAAAGAATTTTACCAAGTATTTTACCCTGATAGTAGTATGACACATGCTCATACTCTATGATTTTTCAAGACCAAAACATTTTATCCAAGACCCAAAACCAAAATCCAAAATTGTCCAGGTCCTGTAAATTCTGATTTTTCAGAAATTCACAGTGACCGGTCGACCGGCAGTCGACCGGCACTCGACCGACATGCACAAATGTGCATGTGCGTATCAGTCGACCGGGAGTCGACCGATACTCGACCGGCCCCAACCTGCTGCTCTCTGGAAATTGCCAGTCGACCGACCCGGTCGACCGGTGAGCCCCAACGGTCGGATTTTCGACCGTTGGCGGTCGACCGACCCGGTCGACCGGTAGTCTGTCAAAAGTTCTGACAGACTCAACAGCTATTTTTTTCTGACTTTTTGACTTTAGGGATTTGTCTCCAACGAATCTCTTGAGCAGTTTTTGACCCCTATAAATAGGTGGTCACTACATATGAAATGACTAATGATTTTAGAGCTATCAAGTGCAATTTTACAAGAGTTTCAAAGATTTCCAAAGTTTTCAAAAGAAAAGATTTTTCTCTCCAAAGCCTAAATTTCCATCACCTTTCTTGGAGCCTATTCCTCTACTTCTCTCTAGCTTTGCACTACACAATCCCATACTCTAACTCTCCTATTTGGTTCTAGGATTGTGCTTAGTGAGCTCTTTTGTAAAGTGGTCAAGTGTGATCACTTCCATTGTAATTGAGTGAAGTTGTAGAGGCATCGGCCTCAAGGCGAGCTAGTGTGCTCAAGGTGGTGAAGTGTCATCACGGGAGACGGACAAGTGTTGTCCTTGTATTGTTGATCCGGTGGGATCCTCAATAGTGGAAATCCTTCAAGTGTGAAGGCGGGGACGTAGAGCGTGGCTCGAACCTCGGAAACATATCGGCGTGTTTGCGTTTGCTCAAATTCTTCTAACTCTATCTCTTTAATTACTTGCACCTTTACCTTGTTTAATTCTTGCAAGTATTTGTATTGTGATAATTGTTAGAGTTAAATTTTAAATTCCGCATAATTGCCATTATCATATAGCCATCACCTATTCACCCCCCCTCTAGGTGATTTCAATTGGTATCAGAGCCTAACCCTAGATTTGGTTTAACCACCTTAGGGAGATCCTTCATTTGGCTATATATTTGCTTGTTGTTGTTTGTTGCATTTTACTTGCTTGTGCATTCATGGCATCCATGGACTTTTCTAGCATTAAATCCCCTCCCAAATTTGATGGCTTGAACTTTCCTATTTGGAAAGTCAAGATGAACTTGTTTTTGAAATCCTTAGGTGTTAGGGTAGCTAGGGCCATTACCAAAGACTTCATTGAACCAACTAGTGATGAGAGCACATGGTCCGAGGATACTTCCAAAGACTATGAAGCAAATGCTAGGGCACAATATGCATTAACACAAGCACTTAATGAAGATGACCTTGCACGCATCATTAATTGTAAATCGGCATATGAAGTTTGGAACATGCTTATTGTGACTCATGAGGGAACGTCACAAGTCAAGAGAGCAAAAGTTGACTTGTTACGTTCTCAATATGAGAATTTTTACATGATTGATAATGAGAGCATTGATGACATGCTCACTCGCTTTACAAAAATAACTAATGCTCTTTCTTCCTTAGGCGACAAGATTGACAACGATCAAAAGATAAGGAAGGTGATTAGAGCTCTTCCCAAAGCTTGGGAAGTCAAGGCGACAACCCTCAAGGAGCTAAATGACAAGGAGGAGATGGACTTCTCCGGCTTCATCGGAAATCTCAAAACACATGAGATGGAGATGAAGGTACGAGAAGAAAGGAGACACCCAAGAAGAAATCAATAGCCTTCAAAGCCGCTCCAACCATTCAAGACGAGGATGATTCATCGGACGAGTGCGATGAAGACTTCGCCATGCTCATCCGTAAGGTGGGCAAGATGTTTTACAAGAAGGGAAGACAAAGCAATTTCCGGCGAGGGAAACCTCAAGGGAGATTTGAAAGAAAAAGAGAGGAGCCCGGTCCTTGCTTCCATTGCAAGAAGATCGGTCACCTCATTGCCGATTGCCCCGCTCTACAAGCGACCACATCCAAGAACGGGCAAAGAAAGAAGAAAGCAATGGTGGCTACTTGGGATGACGCGGAGTCGGAATCCGAAGAGGAAGTCGACGCCGCGCACATGTGTTTCATGGCACATGGGGAGGATGCACCAAAGGTAACTCTAGAAAACTCTTTAGATGAGGATGAGTTAACTATGGATGAACTTGCACAATTTTTTGAAGAATTGCAAAATAGGTATGAGATTTCCCAATCTCAAAATAAGAAATTAAAAGAGAAAATGAAGCTTTAAAATATAAAGTTGAAATAGTTGTTAAAGAAAAGGATGTTTTATCTAGCTCTTTTGGAAAATTGAAAAATGATTTTGATAAATATAAACTTGCAAATAAGGGTAAAACCACCATAGTTTCAATTGATAAAAATGATTTTGTTGAGATCCAAAAGCGTGTTGATGCTTTGGACTCCACACTTAAAAATTGTGCATTTGATTTGAAAAAGATAGCTTCTAAATTTCCTAAGGGAACACCCCAAGGGAAACATGCACAACATGCACATACACATGCACGAAAACATGCGCACACACATAAGCATGCATACATATATAGTAGTGGTAGAATTTATGTTTGCACTCATTGTGGCCGCAAAGGCCATTTAGAAAAATTTTGTTATGCTAAAAATAATGTTAAGAATAAATATGTTTGGGTTCGCCCCGGTACTAACCCTAAAGGACCCTCAAAGATTTGGGTACCAAAAGATCCTCCAAATGTAGGTGATACAGGTGGATCTACTTCCTCCAAGACTTAGGGGGAGACGGTGCCCGGGTGGTAGATGCAACTAAGCTCACAAGTTCAAATCTAGCTTGCATCGCTATCGTGGAGGCACCTATTTTTGGAGATTGCCCTTAAATTGGTAACATCTCCATTTTAAAATAGTTGTTGATTTTGTGGTAATGTATACATGTGTATAGAATTGTTAGTTTGCTTTTGTTCGTCATTGATACATGCTTATATAGAACTACTTTTCTATCATGTTGTGTACATGCCTTGTGATAATTTTCATATCTTGTATAGTTATGCCTTATGTCATACTTGTCCACATGTCCATTTTGTTAGATAGTGTATCTACATGTATAGTTTAGATGTTGTAATTTTATACTTGTATACATATAGACCTATTTTCATAAATAAAATAAAACCTTTTGAAAATTTTCATATTTGAACAAATACCTTAAAGATGGCAATTGCGCACCTCAACTCATTCAAGAGGAATCAAGAGGATGAAGTTCAGAACCCGTCACTGGGTATTCGGCTTCAACATCTTTATATCTTTGTTTAAATATGTAAAATAAAATTAAATCATTTTGTGTGAAGTTTTGTTGATATGATCACTAAATGAAGATTTAAAAATAATTGTTGTATCCCTGAATATTATAATATAACATATTTTTATTTGTTATAATTTTTATTTTAAATTTTTTGGTCAGAACCTGGTAGCAGAATTTTCAGACTTACCGGTCGACCGGCCCCTAACCCCAGTCGACCGGCTCTGTCTGAGAAGAAAAATTTTGTATTTTTTTTTTGTGCTACCGGTCGACTGTTGTTATAGGACCAGTCGACCGATCTAGATGCGTGACTCTCTGTATCTTTTCGGTCGACCGGTCCCTTAACCCAGTCGACCGATAGTCGTATTCTGGCGTATATTTGGACTTTTTCTTCACTGTTTCGCTCTCTCTCACATTTCTCTCTCAGCGAACCGCAGGAGCTCCCCCCTCTCAAAATTCCCAACTTCAAATCCGTCCATCCGATCTTAAATTCCTTCAAAACCCATTTCATATTCCTCTTTCCTACTTCAGATCTTCAATCTCAAGCCGATCCGTCCATCAGATTTTCAGAATTTCTGGGTTTTCAAGCTAGGGTTTCAGATTTTTCCAAAGGTAAAAATTTCGGATTTTTCACTTGTTCTTCCTTTCTAGCTTAGATATATCACTTCTTTTGTCTTCATATTAGGTTGATTAATCATCTAGATCGTGCCTTTACCTGCAAAAAACCCTAAAAATTTGATTTTTATCATGCCTCCTAAGAGACATCGTTCTGAGAAGGGAAAGGGCATTGCCCAATCCTCATCTCAAGCCCCTAGGACTGATCCCTTGTTGCGTAACGATCTTGCCTCTGACCGTTACACACATCTAGCCCCTAGGAACACTATTTCGGGTAGGTTTGTGGCTATCCATGATTTTGAACACCTCGATATCCCCCACATACTCCGTACCAACAATCTTGTGGATTCTCTCTCCATCAGGGAGAAGGTTTACACTTCTTTGGTTCCCTATTTCTATGCCAATTTTGAATTTAGTGGGAACCGGATCATCTCCCGTGTGATGGGTAGGGACATAAACATTTCCCTAGGTCAGTTTGCTAGGATTCTTCATCTTTTCACTGATGGAATAGATGTTTACTCTTATGACCTACATGATTTTCCTGAATATCCGGAGGGTGAGTCTTCGCTCACCGCATCCACTCTCATTCACCAGGATGACAATCCCGATCTAGTGAGGAATGAGATTGTAAGTCAGTATTCCCTCCAATCTCAGGTCCTTGCTAAGATTATCTTTCATAATATCGTGCCTAAATCCGGTGAATTCAGTCATGCTCGAGGTCCTGTTCCCCTGATTATCTATTGCCTCCTTAAAGGCATTAAGATAAATTTCCCTCGAGTGATCGCTTCTCACATGAGTGGTGATCAGATTCGCACTGCTGGTAGGAGTCTGCCTTATGGCATGCTCATTACCCATCTTCTCAGGGCTTTAGATTTTGATCTTTCTGGTCAAGCCCCTTCAAAACCCTCATCTGATATCAATACTGCTGCCTTGAAGATGATGGAAGCTCAGTTGCGTCGACACGCAGCTGTGCAACCACCACCTGTTCCTGCAGCTGATCCAGCTCCAGCTCCACCTCCTGTTTTTCCTGCTCCTGAGTTTCAGGGTGCTTCTGCTTCTGAGGTCCGCTCAATGATCGAGGCTCATCAGGCCTGGGTCGGAGAGCAAGTCTCTGCAATTCGTGCAGATTTGGCTGATCGTGCTGCTATGGATGCTGTTTTTCGGGCGGAGGTCCGAAACGACTTGTCCTATATGGCTGAATCCATGAGATTTGTGGATGTTCAGTTTCAGTCTCTGTTCACAAAATTGGACATAGTCGTTCCTGATGGGACTCCGGGTGCTCGTCGACTCCCTGCTGCTGGTCCTCCTTTCCCTCCCAGAGCTCGCGTCTCTATTCCACCACCGCGCCCCAGAGTTGATGCCTTGGATACAGAGGAGGTAGATTCCTCTTCTTCCTCAGATGATGGTGATGACCAGACGATGGCCGAGGGCTCTGATGATGACGAGGAGGAGGATGACGAGGCGACTGAGTGATGCTGCTGATGAGTGACCTCCCCTTTATTGATGATGTCAAAAAGGGGGAGAGATATTTGGAGAGAGAAATATTTTGTGTGACACTTTTGTCATTTTGTTATGTACTTGACTTATTTTGTTGTGTTGGACACCTTTTATTTTTTTTTTTTTTTTTTTGTTGTGGACATGTATTGTTTGTGTTATGTATTTATGTCATGTTGAGACTCATTTCCTTTTATCTATGATATGACATGTGTAGTTGATATTTTCTATGGGCATGGATATATGATGTTTATGATTTATCAATTGTGATAATATGCCTGAGTATGATTTTATATATGCATATGTTGAGGGGGAGTTTCATTTGAAGACTCTACCCAAAATATCTTGTGATAACTACATATGTTTTGCCATCATCAAAAAGGGGGTGATTGTTGGCCCAAAGGCCATTATCCCGGTTATTTTGATGATAGCAAAACGTATTTAGTTATGTATTTAATAATCTTGTTTTAAAGTATTTCAGGTTCAAAGAAACAGATTTTGACGACTCCACTAAAAGACTCACACTTTGGAGTTTGCCCAACATTTGCATTCCCAAGCTAAAGCACATAGGAAGCTTCGGAATTTGCGTTGAAGAAAAGTTCAAGAAGAAGATCAAGACTTGCTAAAGAATCCAAGATTTGTATTTTGTCTATTTTGTTTTAGAATTTTTGTCAAAACTAAATAGTAGAAGTAGAGATATGGGATATCACACACACACATTTTCTAGAGTGATTTATGGCTTCAAAATACTTTCTATTTCTATTTCCAAACTCAGTTTTAGTTGAACATATCTATTTTGGAAATATGATTTTTAGAGAGACTAGTTTTTGGAAAAACATTTCATTAAAAATCAAGTTTTTATCCAAAGAATTTTTACCAAGTATTTTACCCTGATAGTAGTATGACACATGCTCATACTCTATGATTTTTCAAGACCAAAACATTTTATCCAAGACCCAAAACCAAAATCCAAAATTGTCCAGGTCCTGTAAATTCTGATTTTTCAGAAATTCACAGTGACCGGTCGACCGGCAGTCGACCGGCACTCGACCGACATGCACAAATGTGCATGTGCGTATCAGTCGACCGGGAGTCGACCGATACTCGACCGGCCCAACCTGCTGCTCTCTGGAAATTGCCAGTCGACCGACCCGGTCGACCGGTGAGCCCCAACGGTCGGATTTTCGACCGTTGGCGGTCGACCGACCCGGTCGACCGGTAGTCTGTCAAAAGTTCTGATAGACTCAACAGCTATTTTTTTCTGACTTTTTGACTTTAGGGATTTGTCTCCAACGAATCTCTTGAGCAGTTTTTGACCCCTATAAATAGGTGGTCACTTCATATGAAATGACTAATGATTTTAGAGCTATCAAGTGCAATTTTACAAGAGTTTCAAAGATTTCCAAAGTTTTCAAAAGAAAAGATTTTTTCTCTCCAAAGCCTAAATTTCCATCACCTTTCTTGGAGCCTATTCCTCTACTTCTCTCTAGCTTTGCACTACACAATCCCATACTCTAACTCTCCTATTTGGTTCTAGGATTGTGCTTAGTGAGCTCTTTTGTAAAGTGGTCAAGTGTGATCACTTCCATTGTAATTGAGTGAAGTTGTAGAGGCATCGGCCTCAAGGCGAGCTAGTGTGCTCAAGGTGGTGAAGTGTCATCACGGAGACGGACAAGTGTTGTCCTTGTATTGTTGATCCGGTGGGATCCTCATAGTGGAAATCCTTCAAGTGTGAAGGCGGGGACGTAGAGCGTGGCTCGAACTCGGAAACATATCGGCGTGTTTGCGTTTGCTCAAATTCTTCTAACTCTATCTCTTTAATTACTTGCACCTTTACCTTGTTTAATTCTTGCAAGTATTTGTATTGTGATAATTGTTAGAGTTAAATTTTAAATTCCGCATAATTGCCATTATCATATAGCCATCACCTATTCACCCCCCCTCTAGGTGATTTCAAATACAAGTGGAGAAAACCTCTTAAAAGAGTTGAAAAAACTGGTGCAAAATCACTTGAAAAATCTTGTGTAAAACAGCCCCCAAAAACCCCAATTTATAGGGCTAGAAAAACTAGCCGTTGGGAGCCAGGTTGGCCTGTCGGTCGACCACCCGGTCGACCGCTAACGGTCAGATTTCTAACCGTTGGGGCGTCGGTCGACCGGACCGGTCGACTGCTGCCTGGAACAGAGAACAATTCTCTGCCGGTCGACTGGCCCGGTCGACCGGGCTTTCCAGAGAGCAGAAGCTCTCTGCGGTCGACCGGGGTCGGTCGACCGGCCCTCGAGCCAGAACTGGCGTATACGTCTGTGCACGTCGGTCGACCGACTTCAAGCTCGGTCGACCGGTCCGGTGGACCGGCAGAAACCAGGTCAGGGATTTTTGGGATAAGAAAACTTGGCATTTTGGCTCAAATAAAATCCTATAAAATCATGAAAAATCTACAAAAATAGGTTCAATATTATACTTTGATAAACAAACATATTTGAGTAAAATCAAGACATGTTACAAATATTTTGAACTATTTTTGTAACTTAAAATTTTAGCTAAAAACAAAAACTGTATTTTTCCAAAATTGGTTTTTCCAAAACTTCTCCAAATACAAAAACAAGATATTTTAAACTCTTTTAAAGCATAGGGTGTATGGATATGATCCACTACACATACATGGTGATATATCTATGTTTTTGACATTAAGCACTAAACATGGTTTTGGTTAAAAACATATATACTTTGAATTTTGAAAACCAAACCGGTATTTTTCAAAAATGAAACTTTTATATTTTTCAAAACAAAAACTCTTTTATGAAAACTCATCTAAATCAAGAGTGTGTGTGTATATGGTAACTTGAGCAATCCACCAACTATTCTATCCTTTACATTTTGACTAAAACAAAATCTTATAAAAACAAACCTAGACACAATTCTTGATCTTGAAGTCTTCACTTGAAGTCTTCTCATCTTCTTGACTTGGTCCAAACACGATCCAACGAGCTAGACTTCTCTTGAGTACTTGATGTGGTCTTGATGCACAAGCTCTTGAATCAAATCGTGCTAGCTCCAAACTTGACTTTAAATCCTTTGATAAAGCTACACACCTACTAAGATCTTGATCACAATTCTGAAACTAATTAAACACAAGATCATTAGTACCATAATCACATGAGTTGATCATCATCAAAACTAGAGTGATGGGCCTTTGGGCCAACAATACACACATACACACCAAAATTTGATATTGTTTTTGAAGATCAAAACCTAAAACTTTTGATTTAACTCGTTTCAGTTTAACCTGTTTATGTTTTTAAAGTTTTAGTTTTTAGAAAAACATTTTATATTGTTTATTTTTCAAAATGAATTTAAAATCTCAAAAAGAAGTTCATATGTTTGTGATATGTGATTATTTTTTATCGCACATATTTGTACCATATAGTATTTATAAGAATTGATTTTTGTAAATTTTCTTAGAATTTATTTGAATTTTAAAGAATTTTAAAATTTAAAAGAAAAAGAGTTTTTGGGCTATGGCCGGTCGACCGCACGATTGACCGTGTGTGCACAGCGTGCACAGATCACTCAGCTCTGGGGTCGATCAAGAGGGTGGTCGACCTCTAGCCTAGCCCTATTTGGGCAAGGGCCTGGTCGATCGTCCGAGCGGTCAACCGCCAATTTTGAGCTCAGACCTTTGTTCTAGCCGATCGACCGGGCGGTCGACTGAGTGCAACAGCTCGACCGAGTGCAATAGCTCTTTTCTCAAAGTCATTGCTGATCGACCAGGCGGTCGATCGGTTTACTGCAAAAAGAAGTAGATTGCCTATAACAGCTATATTTTTAAAATTTTCTAATTTGTTTTATTTTCAAACAGCTAGTATTTACTTTATTTGGGTTTAAACATATTCTTAATGACTAAGATTAGCCTCTAATGGTCTTATCCTATTCCCTATAACTATGCCCCCTAGTAGAGAGTTTTGAATCAAGATTTTCAAGTACATATTCAAGAGTTTTGAAAAAATCAAGAAAATAAGTTTTTTAGGAGAAATTAGTTTTTGTGCTACAAATTCTTATATTTTCAGAGAAATTTTCCCAATTATTTACTTAAGAGCTTCAAATCCAAATTCCTAAGTTTTCTCACACAAGTTTGAGTCATCATCTCTATCTATCCTATAAGATCCTTGTTTTGTGAGAAATTCTTAGCATGTGACATTTATGGTCACCAAGTGATACTAATCGTCATTTGCTTTGTGCTCTCCTCTTAGGTAGAGGGTCATTTGCTTTATGCTTTTCTCTTGGGTAGAGGATTGGAGATTGGAGTTGAGGCTCTGGGTCTTGTGTAGATCCATTGTTGTTTTCTTAGTGGAGACCGTGAAAATCCTTTATTGCAGTAAAGGAGGGGATGTAGAGCAAGTGGCTCGAACCTCGAAACAATTTTTGTTTATTTACAATTGCTCTGTTTTCTCCCAACTTAACTCTACTCACTCTTGTTTATATCTTGCATGCTCTAACTTGCTTATTATTATGTATGATAATTGTTTATATGCTTGTACTTGTTTGATCCAAGAAAACAATTAAGCATCTCAAGACTATTATAGAGGAATCTTGAGGAGAAGTTTGAAAGTACACCAAGAGGAGGGCGAATAGGTGTAGTGCTAATCTAATGCAAATGACGCGAAATTTAAAACTTGATTGCTAATACACTATAGTAATCAAGAGTGAGTCCAAATTTCTGGTGAAGGGCTCTGGAACTACTCCTCACGATTCCTCTGAATTATGAGCTGAAGTGCTTTAAAAGCTCACTTTTCAACACAAATGTGTGCACACAAACAATATCTAGCATGTATATGAATATGAACAATGTATAGCAATGCAAGATATATAAGAGAGAGAGAGAGAGAGAGAGAGAGAGAGAGAGAGAGAAAAGATTCAGACGTAAACAAGAGGATATGTTTCGAGGTTCGAGCTATTGCTCTACGTCCCCACCTTCACACAGAAGGATTTTTACTATGTTCACACTGGACCTTCCACAAAGTGACCTCCACCGAGGAATTACAAGTCAACACGGGAGTACACAACTCCTCCTCTCAAACACAAAACTCTACACAAGAGTTGGGCACTAAGCCAAGCACAAAGAAAAGGAAAGATTACAACTTGGTGATCCTTATGATCACAAACAACAATTAGTGATCTTGAAAGATCACATACAAATTTTCTCATAAAATAAGATCCTAAAGATAGATTTGATATGATAGCTCAAGTATGTGAGAAAATAAAGTATTTGGATAACAAATCTCAAAGAAAAAAATACTTGAAAAACACTAGATAGATATGAAAATTAAAGAACAAAACAAATTTCCTAAAGACTTATTTTTCTTTGATTTTTCAAAACGTTAAAAGAATATAAAGATTTGATTTTGAAGCACAAAAACTTATATGAAACTTGCTGTAGAAACTCAAGAGAAGAAAAAAATTGCCCTAAAAAACCTTATGAAAATCTGGCCAAAACAGCCCTTATATAGGGCCCAGAAAAAATTGAGGCGTTGGGATCAAACTATGCCCAGGATGGGCTGTGGTCGACTGCCGGTCGACCAGCCAACGGTCGGATTTTTGATCATTTGAGCCGTCGGTCGACTGGCCTCAGGCAGGATGAGAATTTTCTTACTGTCATCGATTGAGACCGGAACCAGAGAGCACCCTCTCTAATTGGTCGACCGTTCGGTCGATTGGGGCCAGATCCAGACAGTAAGCTCTTTGGATCGGTCGACCGTGCAGTCGACTGACCCAATGGCCAGGGCTTGTGCACGTAGCTGTGCACATCGGTCGACCGTCCGGTCGACCACCAGGCGACCCAGAACAGGAATTTATGGTTTAAAATTTAACTTTATAATACCCTAAAAATTTAAATAAAATAAATAAAATTTCACAAAAATAAATTCTCATAAATATTTGAAGTACAGATATGTGTGATCAAAAATCAACACATAGTACAAACTATTTGAACTATTTTTGAGGCACGAAAATGTTAGCTTTAAACAAAAACTGTATTTTTCAAAACTTAGAATTTTGAAATAAAAATTCATTTTATCCAAAACTTGTATAAGTATAAAAACAAGATATTTGAAACACATAAGAAGCATAGTATGTATGGATATAATCCAATACACATGGTAAATGATATATCTATGTTTTTATCATTAATTCGAAACTAAGTTTTGGTAAAACAAAACTTAAAATCATGAACTAAAATCATCAAAATAAGTTTTTAGACAATATGAAACAATAATGTATATAGCTGAAATCTAATATACATTTAAATTATGTAAACTTCTTTCAATTCTATCTATTCATGAAAACCATACATATTCTTGAAAATCCAAAATGGTGAAACCAAAACTATTGAATTTATGTGTGTGTGTACTTGAGCATATCAAGACTAACTATCTTTATACAAGATCTAAAAAAAAATTAAACAAACCTAAACCGAAGTCTTCTTGTTGATCTTCATCTCCAAGACGACTCGATCAAAACTTGATCTAAATGAGCTTCACTCCATCCGAGTACTAGATGCGATCTTGACGCGCAAGCTCTTGAATCAACACGTGATAGCTTCAAAATTTGACATTGATTCCTTTGTTGAAACTAAACACCTACTAGGATCTTGATCAATATCTGAAACTATATAAACACAAGATCATTAGTAACTTAACTTCATAGGTTAGTCATCATCAAAACTAAGGTGAAAGGCCTTTGGGTCAATAATCTCCCCCGTTTTGATGATGACAAAACTTATGTGGTTATATAAGCATTGATTAAGCATAGGCTTCGTAGAAGCTCCCTCTTAACTCATGCATAGCAATAAAACATACAGATATGCAATATAGCTAAAATACCAATAAATAATAATAAAAACATATGCAATAATAATCATAAAACACATTGTGTATACATATACATAAATATAAATAAACATGCATATATAAACACAACATTTCTCTCCTCCTTTTTGTCACTCATTAACAAAGGGTGAAGAAAAACAAATAGCACCAATAAAAACATATTTTTGAAAGAAACCAATTTAAAGAGAAACAATCTTTTGCTTTTTACCAATTGATACCAATTGAAAGAAATATTTTTAAATTCAAAGATACCAATTAAAGGTAAAACTCTAAACTATTTTGCAATAAAGATACCAATTTAAAATTATACCAACTGAAAGTTATTGATACCAATATTGAAAATATAAATATTTTTTAAAATAAAATCTTTTTCTCAAAAAGATGTGAGTAAGATACCAATTGAAAAGTATATGAAATACCGATTGAATGTAAAATCAAGAATTTTCTCACCTTTTTTGAAATACCAATAAAAATAATGTATAAGCTTGTATAGGATACCAATTTAATATTTTAGAACTAAATAAAGCTTAGTAAGAAAACAAATTGTGCTAAAAATGTATGATCATTTATGTTATAGTATAAGAAAACATCTATATGTATGTATGATCAGAGAAATAAATAATATCAATTGAGATGCATACATATATATAGAAAATATGTATGAGTATACAAAAATTAATTTTCATGATAGACAAGTGTATAACTCATAACTACCATAAATAGATTTTCAATAAGGCACATAAGGCATGGTCGCCCATCCAACCATCTTTAGAAGATTATGGTTTTCAAAAATACGATTTGAAAATATTTTAACATATTTGAAAACTCTACCAATTAGAGAATAAAGGCTAGTTTAAAGATAATTTTGAAAATTAGTACGAAATCCTTCAAGAAAGAAATAAAAATCAATATATATATCCATGAAAACATGCTAACTACATGAAAATTGACACTCGAAATCTATAAAGCACATAGGTGCTCATGAAATCAAAATCATGAGTAAATACAAAATATAGAGTGCACACGAGTCATGTAATGAACATAGTCATGGAGTTAAATAATGAAGCTCAATACATGAGAATCCTTTTTCATAAACATGAAAATCATCAAAACTAAACTTCAAGGTATATATATGTTTTGTCAAAAGTAAAGCATATATATTTATCTTAAATATAAACGAGTCCACAAAAGTATATTGCATGAAGGCAAATGACTCAAGGATAGAACATGTAAATCTAATAATTTTGGCAAAATTTACTTATCGTGAAACTAAACACAAAAACATGTACAAAATGCGGAATACAAGTATAAATATAAGAATCGTCAAAACTAAGTTATATAAATATATATAATGAGTACACATGAGTAATAAAGCACAAACATAATAATCAAGTATAACTCACTACTTGTACAAGTATAAACACAAGTTTTAATGAAAGTTACATCTAAACAGTAATCAAAACATGAAGCACAAGACATCAAAACATGGTTGAAAAACAAATAAAATCATTAGTATAAATGCAAGTGATATTAACACAAGGATATACAAAATAGCTAAACAATAATTGAGAACACAAATAAATATGGATCTATATGATCATGGGTGTATTTCAAATACTATATATGCATATCACAAGTCTAATAAACATCACATTTAAACATAATGAGCATTAAAACCACAACATGTAAAATTGTTGGCCCAAAGGCCTTCCACTCTAGTTTTGATGATGATTAACTCAAGTAGTTATGTGTACTAATAATCTTGTGTTATTTAGTTTCAGATCATTAATCAAGTTATTAGTTGGTGATTAGCTTCAACAAGATGATTTGGAAGCACTCACATGTTGATTCAAGAGTCCGAGCGTCAAAGATCATATATAGCACTTGCTCGGTGGATCAAAGAGTTTTGGATCGAGTCGGCTTGGAGATTGCGCTCTACAAGAAGACATCAGTACCTAGTTTAGTTTTGTGTTTAGATTCAAATTGTAAAGATTAGAATAGTATGATATGCTCAAGTTCATAACACACATGTTTCATGTTTTGAATATTAGTTTTCGGTTTTTCCGTTTTTGGTTTAACCGATCTTGGTTTCATGAATAGATAGATCAAAACAAGTTTACATGGTTTAATGTATATTAGATTTGTTCTATATACATGCATGCTTCATCTTTCTAGACAAACTTAGTTTTGACTTACATATTCATGTGTTTTATGTTTTGGTATTTTTGTCAAAAACATATTTTGTAATTAATGACAAAAACATGGATATATATATGTTTCATGCATATTGGTTTTCTACCCATATGCATCATGCCTAAATGTTGTTTAATATTATGTTTTTGTATTTGGATAAGTTTTGGATAAAATGTATTTTCTATTCAAAAATCCAAGTTTTGGAAAATACAAGTTTTGGATTTTGGTAAAAATGATAAGACACAAAAATGTTTCAAATGTTTGTTATTTGTGATGAAATTTTTATCACAAGTTTATATTTCAATATAAAATGATAAAACTATTTTTGTGTAATTTTACAAGTCTTATGGATTTAGTAGAATAATTTTTGCCCTGTTTTTCTGATCCAGAACACTGGCTGACAGGCCAGGTCGGTCGACCGTGCGGTCGGCCGAACCAATGGCCGGTCGACCCAGCGGTCGACCGACGTGCACAGAGTTGTGCACGTCTGGCAGCACAGTGGGACGGTCGGCCGGCCGGTCGACCGGACCAGAGAGCAGTGCTCTCTGTTCTTTTCGGTCGACTGGGAGGTCGACCGTCAGTTGCCAACGGTCAAAATCCGACCGTTGGACGGTCGACCGAGCGGTCGACCGGTAGGTCATTTCTGGCAGTTTCTGCTGCCAACGGCTAGTTTTTCAAATGGGCTATAAATACCCCATTGTAAAGAGTTTTTCTCTAAGATTTTTTTGTGCGAATTTTTCCTGACTCTCTAGTGTTTTCACAGCAATCAAAATAAGTTTTTGGGCTTTAATTTGAACAATCTATTTGGTGTTTTTGCTAGGGTTTGGAAAATCATGAAAGGATTTTTGGGAAAAGATTTTGATTCAATTTCTTCATCTTGGTTTCTAGTTTTTCCCAAAGATTTTTCTTTGTGATTTAGATTTTCATTCCTTTGGTTTTCTCCACACTTGAGCTATATCTACTATCTCATTCTATAGGATCCTTGTGTGGGAAAGAATTTGTTTGTGGTTGTTGTTTAGACCACCAAGTTGAAAACCCTTCATTTGCTTGGCTTTGTGCCTTTCCCTCATTGTGTTGAGGAGCTTGTGCATTTGGGTTGTATCCCTCAAGTGGTGAGGTGATCTTGTGTAAGCTTTGTGCTAATCCCTCAAGTTGTGAGGTGATTGTTTGTTGGCTTGGAGTTGTGCCTCAAGGAGGAGGTTGTGTTTGTAAGGAGAGGAGTTGGGTACTCCTTGTAATTGTTATTGCCTCAAATCCTCGGTGGGGGTTCCCTTTGTGGGAGTCCTTTGTGGACAAGCTAGTGGACTTAAAATCCTTCTGGGTGAAGGCGGGGATATAGAACTGGGTGCTCGAACCTCGAAACATATCTTGTTTTTGCACTTGATCCCTTGGCTCTTACTCTCTCTCTCTCTCTCTTTACTTTGTGCCTTGCATCAATTCATATTGTTCATTCATAATTATTTGCTTGGCTTGTTTGAGTGTGCATCTCTTGTCTATTGCAATTAGTTCTTAAATTCCACATTAAGTTCATTAGATTAGTATTATCACCTATTCACCCCCCTCTAGGTGATTTCAATTGGTATCAGAGCCTCCGCTCCTGATATTTAGGTTTAACCACCTAGGAGTGAGATCTTGGTTTGCTAATCTTCATTTGCATTTTCATTTGCACACATTTAGTTTGCACTCATGGCTAGCCCTCCTATGTTTGACTTTACTAGACATGATTTTTGGATAGCCAAGATGACTAGTCATTTGAAAAGCCTAGGACATCTAGTTTATCAAGCCTCCACTCAAGAATCCCACCTAAATAATAGCAAGCATAAAAAGGCAAATGCATTAGCACTTCAAATACTTAGAGCATCTCTTAATGAATTTCTTTTACTCATGTTTGCTCATTTTGATTCGGCTTTTACAGTTTGGAGCATATTGACTTCTCCTGAGCTACCAAGGATTGTCAACAAGTTGAGAAGATCTAGGAGAGATGAGTCCGACGAGCATTGCCTCATGGTCCAAGGGAAAGACTCCCTTGAGGTACAATCGGATACTCAACTAGATGATAGCTTTAGTTCCTATTGCTATGGTTGTTTAGAAGCTCAAACTTTAAATATGGAACTTGCCACAAAGCTTGAAAATTTCTTGAAAAAATACAAACTTTTGAAAGAGGATAATCCTGTTTTGAAAAATGAATTAAAGGATTTGTGTTCTAATTTTGAATTGGTTTTGTAAGAGAAGGAAGAGATTATTAGTGAACGTGACTCACTAAGATCTCAACTAGACCTTACCCTTAATGAGATTGATATTTTGAAAAACAAAAATGATTGTAATGATGTTGTGAAAAACAATGAGGTTTTATCTTCTAAATTGGATTTTGTTTTAAAAGATAACCTTGTCTTGAAAAATAACATTTATTCTATTACAAAAGAATTGGATTTGGTTTTAAAGAAAAATAAATCTTTAAAAATTGATATTGACTCTCATGTTTGCCATGCTAGTGTAGCTTCTTCTTCTAGCACACCTATTGCATGCTCCACTTTATCTTCAAGTATTGAAAAGATATAAATGTTTTGAAGAAAAGTGTTGAATGTTTGGGTTCCACTTTGAGCCAATGTACTTTGAATCATACACGCTTGAAAACCTTGGTTCGTAAGAAACAAGTTCCATCCTTATATGTACACCCATCACGACATACACATGCTCATCACGGACACAACCATAACATGTATGCTAATGTGTACACTTGTACACATGGTGGTCGATGTAACGCCCAGATCCGATGGGTACGGAGACGTTACTGCGATGTATATACGCAGGTCAGAAATACCCTCACGTATATACGCTAAGCATCAGTACAGGCAAGAATCAGAGTACGGAAGCACGTGGTGCATTATACATTCCAACACATGAGTACAATTACAAAGTTATCACCAGAGGTGACAAATATTATAAGAATATTACATCACCAATATGCGCAATTGTGAGAATACAAAGAGATGTACAAGTATGAACAGTACAAAAGATGGCTCGGAGTCATGACAGGAAAACTCTGGAGCCGAACAGGGGGCCTGGAAGGATAGAACTCTGAACGGTCTGCTGGAGATCCACGCTACCGCTGCGCCACTCTGATCAGCAACTAGGAGAGTCCACACGCTCCAAGCTCCAGGACCTGGACATGAGGATCCAGAGGAGTCAGAACTCCCCAGGCGAATGGTGATGCAAAAGCCAAGTGGCGAGCATAGATAAGCAAACACATGGTATAGGAGACTAGTGGAATAGAACAGAGGTGGTAAAAATAGGATGTAAGCAGGTATAATATAGTAATCATAAAACCGGAGATCCAAAGTAAAACTCGATGAAAGCAATTGTGGCGAGATAAGTGGTATAACCAAGTTTGTAGAGCAACATAACAAGTTATTATCTTGACATTTTATTATTACTCGTCTGACCCATATATCTAGGTATGTGTCCTGGGGTACATCTCAACACACATACATCCATATATAAGTAAGTCGAGGTTGGTTATTGGAAACCAACGGGGGTATCAACGAACAATGTTTACAGTGGGTCCCGTACATACCCGGGACCACGGCCCAGGATTGTTCCGTTGCTTGGTGGACGGAACCTGTCGCAAGGCGATCAGGAGGGTCTTATAGAATGCCCTTATCAAGATGGTACCAAGAAGGAGGGAGCCAGCACTCCCCTCGGTCGCCTGGAGGCCCACAGGTCAGACCAGAAGTTTTAGTTGCACAACATGCCTAGTACCACTGTAAACACGAACATGTATTGATAGCCGCAAGTTTCCCCCGACCCGATGCAAGTTGTCCTCTTTATGGCTTATTAACATAATTATCAGATTACGGGAATGAGTAGGATCATAACTGGTCATAACAGGAGTACATAACAAGCATAACAGGAGTTCATAACAAGAGATCAAGTTCTACGTTCCCGTAATGTGATAATCATGAGTAGAAAGTTAATCATAACAGGTATCAGATTTTAATCATGACAGTGACAAGTGATCGGGTAGGTGACAGGTTATAAGTCATGTCATAATAAGGAACAAGTGTCAAGTAGCAAGTCGGGTGTCAGGTGATAACACATCAGTTGACAAGTGGTATAGACAGGTGTCAGATATTAGCATGTAGATGATAGGCATCAAACAAAAGCATGTCAAGTGTTAATATATCAAGCATGTACTTGGCAAGTGATACATAATGCAAATACAAGTCGATCCGATAAAAGGGGAAAATCGAATGGAGGCGAGGACACTCGCTTAAATCTTTAAAAAATACAGTGAAATCCCCGATCTCCGGAATCCAGGAAATCAACGCGTCAACGCGTTAAAGAGAAAGAGAATGAGAGAGAATGAAGACGCGGGATTCGCAGACGCGAGAGTCGCATTGCGTAGATGCCACAAACGCGGGGTTCGAGACTCACGTTTAAGCAAGGACATGAGAAGAACGCAGACGCAAGCATGAGCTCCGCATCACGTTGATACAAGAACGCGCGGATCGCGTTAAGGAATCGCTTGAACGCGGGGGTGAGCCGCGTCTAGCAATAGAATGAAAGAGAGAAAGACAGGACAAGAGAGAGAGGGAGACGCAGGGAAGATCAAGGAATAGAGAAGGAATGGAAAAAGAAGGAAAAAGAAGAAGAAAGAAAGAAAGAAAGAAGGGAAGAAAAGAAAGAAGGAAAAAAGAGGGGTGGTTATATAAGGGAGAAAAATTATATATTAATATTGCCATCCAATCAAAACAAAAGAGGCTTCACAAATGGGACTTGCGTCAGCAATTTACAGAGAGGAGGAGGGAGATCTAGAGAGAGAAGAGAGAGAGAGAAAGATAATCTGGAGAGAGAGAAGTGAAAAATATCTGGATACTTATTCCGGTATCTGGGAAAACACCGAAACTCCGGAAAAGTCCAAAAAATAAGGTAGTTGGAAAGTCTCCCAAAAATTCTCAAAAATAATAAATATTATATAAAGATTTTTGGTGAAATCGGTTTTCAGAAATTCAATCCCATTTTCGAAATAAAAATCATAAAGTCAACCGTCAATATCGGTCTACACCGGGTTGGCCGGATTTTGATAAATTCAAAAAATTCTCAGAAAAAGTATTTAGATAGAAAATATGATTTTAAGAATTTATGGGAAAGCCATTTCTTGAAATTCAACTCCGTTTGTAAATTAAAAATCCGGGAATCGGTCAGCGGCACTGGTCGACACCGGTTTTGAAGATTTACAACTTAATTCAGGAAAATTTCAGAAAATCATGAAAAATCTAAAATATTGGAAAACGATGTTTAAAACTAAAACCGGTTAAATCAGAATAGCAGAAATAGCAAATCGAACAATACTCTAGGATCGGACTCCCGATTCAGACTAGGGCTGACTCCGAGTCCACGAATCCAGATCCACAGCAAAACAATCATATAATTAATTCATAATACAAAACAAATACAGGAAGCAAATCGAAAAATATGATCAAAAAATCTGAATACGCAACTAAGTACGTATTCCGGGAGCGTGGTGTTACAGTCGAAAAGGCCACCTTGCTAGATTTTGCTATGATCGTTTACATATTGAAAATTTAGCAAATAATCTTGTTTGGGTTAGGAAAGATACTAACTCCTATGGACCCAAAAGAAAATGGGTACCAAAGACCACCCCTAAAATTTTTGATGTAGGTGTGGGCTCTCGCATCACGTGAGAGTAGCGGTGCCTTGGAGTGGATGCGTTCCGTGCTTAAGAGAAAACAAATTTGGATGCATCACTTTCAAGGGGAGTTTGGTGGAGGAGGACCACTATTGGTTTGGAGAACTAGAGAGGTGCCTTCATCGGTTTTGGTATCGATCTCTAACTCCCGTTTACATTTGCATACTTTTCATGTTCATCATTTTATAGCATGTCATGTTCATTATGATTATGCCATGTGATTTAGATTAGTGATATACATGTTTAGTTACTTGGGACACCCATGGACCTATCTTTGTATTTTCACTTTGTTTTTAAACTAATATGTATGTTCTAGATCTAATGCACTTGCATGTACATAATGATCATATGGATGTTTATGATTTTTGTTTTGTTTTGATGTTTATAGATAAGTATGTTAAATGCCATGTATTAGACCATTGACATGCATGTATAGCTTTTGAGATCACCCATGTTTATATGGACCCATATGTTGTGTTCTCACCATTTGTTTAGCTATTATGCACATCATAACTCTAATAGCATGAGGATTTACATAAAGATCATGTTTATGATTTTCATATTGATTTATATCCCGTTTTATGCTTCATGATTTGATTACTTGTTTAGATGTTAGTTTTCATTAAGACTAGAATTTATACTTGTACATGTAGTGGGACACAAATAAATTTTTATATATTTTTGTGCTTGGATGCATATTTGTACCCATTAGATGTGCTAGTATAGTCTAGTTTTGATGATTCATGCATTCTAACTTGTATTCCTCGTTTTGAATATGTTTCTATGATCATGTGTTTTAACTTCATGTATATGTCTATCTTGTCCAAACTATTGATTATACATGTACATCCTTGAGCCACGTGCCTTCATGCATATACTTTTGTGGACTCATTATGTTTAGAATATGTATGTATACTTTAGTTTGTACATGATATACATATGCCTTGAAGTTTAAATCGTTTTGATGATTTTCATATTTTTTTTGGTAATTTCAATTGGTAACGAAAATCTAGTTTTTCATATTTTCATGTTTAAAGGAATATCTTAATTGAGCTTAATTGAATATTTTCATGTTGATATGTGTCACATAACACTTGTTCACTCACTTTATTAGGTTTCTCATGATTTTGTTTTCATGAGTATAATATGGGCTTTATGGATTTTGAGTGTTTTAGTGATCATGTGAATTACATGTGTTTCATGAAAAACAATTTTGTTTTTGTTCCTTGCTCGAAGGATTTCGCACTAGTTAACAAGATTTCCCATTTAACTAGTTCGTATTCTTCTTATGGTAGAGATTTTCAGTCGTACTCTATTTTCAAACCTATTTTTGAAAACCCCTACCTTCAACGGGTGGTTGGATGGGAGATCATGCTCAAGTATGCTTTACATTGAAAATCATTTTAAACTTGAACTTGATTGGGAGGATAGGAATATGAGATATACATTTGATCTTATTGTTATTTCTATTGGTAGCATTGGATTCTTTCAATTGGTATCAATAATTGATATTTCTTTGTATACTCATATCTTTGTATGTATGTATGCTTACATTTCAAATAGTATCAATTTCGATTGGTATCTAATTTTCATACATATATATGTTTTTATTTGTACTTATTATATTCATATATCTTAGAGCACAAATTTTGATCATGGTAAAGCTTGTCTTATATTGACTATCTTGTTTCAATTGATTCACTTTTCAATTGGTATCTTTATTCAAGCTTATGCATGTGTTTTGTTTGTATTTCATAAAGGGGGAGAAAACTCAATTTTCATTTTTCAATTGGTATTTTGTTTTACCAATGAGTTTGTATTCCACTCCCACACTTTATGATTAAAAATTTTTAAGGCATAGGATATCAAAATCAAATTTGTTTATATACTTAAAGTATAATAATTTCAATTGGTATCTAGATTTATGTTTAGGAATTCAAAATTTGTTATGTTTAAAATTTCAATTGGTATCATATCAAGATTGTTTACTTAAAATTGGTATGTTGTTTATTTACTTATCAATTGGTATCAAGTTTTTTGTTTACTATTGGTATATGTTTTCATATAAAACATTTTTATATGATTTGTTTCAATACATCGTTTACCTTTATTTCAATTGATATCATTTGATATAGGCAATTCTTGAATTGTTTTATATTCATTTCAATTGGTATCATGTTTGTTTTTACCCCTTATTGATATTTTTGTTTTAGACAAAAAGGGGAGAAGATTTTCTTGCATTGTTTTAGTTTTTACCCCTTTATTGATGATTGACAAAAAGGGGGAGAAATATTTGAGTTCATATATGCATATTATGTTTTGCATATATCAAGTTTAATTGGTATCTAGAACATGTTTTAAGTAGTATCTAGATGTTTTAATTATTTTAATTGGTATCAAGAGTTAATTAGCTTAATTGGTATCTAGAGCATGTTTTTGGTATCTAGAGCCTGTTTTGTTTTTGAACATTTCATTGGTATCTAGAACCTTTTTATTGTTTATGCATATCTATGCATTCATGTTTAATATTCATTGCATATATTTATGTTTTATGTTTATGCATGAGTTAAGGGGGAGCTTCTTTGAAGCTTAACTTTAATCCATGCATATATAACTCCATGAGTTTTGTCATCATCAAAAAGGGGGAGATTGTTGGCCCAAAGGCCTTCCACTCTAGTTTTGATGATGATTAACTCATGTAGTTATGTGTACTAATAATCTTGTGTTATTTAGTTTCAGATCATTAATCAAGTTATTAGTTGCTGATTAGCTTCAACAAGATGATTTGGAAGCATTCACATGTTGATTCAAGAGCCCGAGCGTCAAAGATCATATATAGCACTTGCTCGGTGGATCAAAGAGTTTTGGATCGAGTAGGCTTGGAGATTGCGCTCTACAAGAAGATATCGGTACCTAGTTTAGTTTTGTGTTTAGATCCAAATTATAAAATTAGAATAGTATGATATGCTCAAGTTCATAACACACACGTTTCATGTTTTGAATATTGGTTTTCGGTTTTTCCGTTTTTGGTTTAACCGATCTTGGTTTCATGAATAGATAGATCAAAACAAGTTTACATGGTTTAATGTATATTAGATTTGTTCTATATACATGCATGCTTCATCTTTCTAGACAAACTTAGTTTTGACTTACATATTCATGTGTTTTATGTTTTGGTATTTTTGTCAAAACATATTTTGGAATTAATGATAAAAACATGGATATATATATGTTTCATGCATATTGGTTTTCTACCCATATGCATCATGCCTAAATGTTGTTTAATATTATGTTTTTGTATTTGGATAAGTTTTGGACAAAATGTATTTTCTATTCAAAAATTCAAGTTTTGGAAAATATAAGTTTTGGATTTTGGTAAAAATGATAAGACACAAAAATGTTTCAAATGTTTGTTATTTGTGATGAAATTTTTATCACAAGTTTATATTTCAATATAAAATGATAAAACTATTTTTGTGTAATTTTACAAGTCTTTATGGATTTACTAGAATAATTTTTACCCTGTTTTTCTGACCCAGAACACTGGCTGACAGGCCAGGTCGGTCGACCGTGCGGTCGGCCGAACCAATGGCCGGTCGACCCAGCGGTCGACCGACGTGCACAGAGCTGTGCACGTCTGGCAGTACAGTGGGACAGTCGGCCGGCCGGCCGACCGGACCAGAGAGCAGTGCTCTCTGTTCTTTTCGGTCGACCGGGAGGTCGACCGTCAGTTGCCAACGGTCAAAATCCGACCGTTGGACGGTCGACCGAGCAGTCGACCGGTAGGTTTTTTCTGGCAGTTTCTGCTGCCAACGGCTAGTTTTCCAAATAGGCTATAAATACCCCATTGTAAAGAGTTTTTCTCTAAGATTTTTTGTGCGAATTTTTCCTGACTCTCTAGTGTTTTCACAGCAATCAAAAGAAGTTTTTGGGCTTTAATTTGAACAATCTATTTGGTGTTTTTGCTAGGGTTTGGAAAATCAAGAAAGGATTTTTGGGAAAAGATTTTGATTCAATTTCTTCATCTTGGTTTCTAGTTTTTCTCAAAGATTTTTCTTTGTGATTTTGATTTCCATTCCTTTGGTTTTCTCCACACTTGAGCTACATCTACTATCTCATTCTATAGGATCCTTGTGTGGGAAAGAATTTGTTTGTGGTTGTTATTTAGACCACCAAGTTGAAAACCCTTCATTTGCTTGGCTTTGTGCCTTTCCCTTATTGTGTTGAGGAGCTTGTGCATTTGGGTTGTATCCCTCAAGTGGTGAGGTGATCTTGTGTAAGCTTTGTGCTAATCCCTCAAGTTGTGAGGTGATTGTTTGTTGGCTTGGAGTTGTGCCTCAAGGAGGAGGTTGTGTTTGTAAGGAGAGGAGTTGGGTACTCCTTGTAATTGTTATTGCCCCAAATCTTCGGTGGCGGTTCCCTTTGTGGGAGTCCTTTGTGGACAAGCTAGTGGACTTAAAATCCTTCTGGGTGAAGGCGGGGATGTAGAGCTGGGTGCTCGAACCTCGAAACATATCTTGTTGTTTGCGCTTAATCCCTTGGCTCTTACTCTCTCTCTCTCTCTCTCTCTCTTTACTTTGTGCCTTGCATCAATTCATATTGTTCATTCATAATTATTTGCTTGGCTTGTTTGAGTGTGCATCTCTTGTCTATTGCAATTAGTTCTTAAATTTCGTA
The DNA here is from genome assembly GCA_038442645.1 of Agave tequilana. Taxonomy (NCBI): domain Eukaryota; kingdom Viridiplantae; phylum Streptophyta; class Magnoliopsida; order Asparagales; family Asparagaceae; genus Agave; species Agave tequilana. The sequence continues at coordinate 65,258 of JAVJIF010010203.1, read as the reverse complement.
TTAAGTTCATTAGATTAGCATTATCACCTATTCACCCCCCTCCAGGTGATTTCAAAAATCATCAATAAAAAAGCATGTAAATAAAAATAAGAAGTTAGAGATAATTACCAAATAGAATGAACTAATATCTAAGTCTCCAAACCATGGTGGTCCTTCCACCAAACATCCCTTGAAAGTGATGCATCCATAAATATGATCTTTTATCTCGAAACACATTCACCATCAAGACACGGATACTCTCACGTCTTATGAGAGCCTAGGAGTGAATTTTGATACCCATATTTTTTTGGGTTCATGGGGGTTAGCACCTTTTCTAACCCAAACAAACATACTTGCAAATTTTGAAACATTTAATCTATCATAACAAAATTTTGCAAGGTGGCCCGTATAACCACAATGTGTACAAATGTACACTCTAGCATACATATGTGTGTAAGCATGATGAGCATGTGTATGCCGTGATGGGTGTGCATGCATATGCGGAATATGTTTCTTTCGGAATATAGATTTCAATCTCTTGTGGTTGATGGTACATTGGCTCAAAGTGGAGCCCAAACAATCAACACTCTTCTTTAAAGCACAAATATCATTATCAATACTTGAAGAAGATGTGGAGCAAGTAACATGTTTATCAATAGAAAATGAAGAAATAGAAACATGACAAACATGACTATCAAAATCATTTTTCAAAGAAACTTTTTTCTTTAAAACTAAATCCAATTCTTTTGAAATTAAAATAATTTTATTTTTCAAAGAATCATTTGCTTTTACAATAGAATCAAGTTTTGAAGACAAAATCTCATTTTCTTCAAAATATCATTAAGCTCATTTTTATTTTTCAAAATTTTATTTTCATTTAAAATAAGGTCAAGTTGGATTTTTAATGAATCCCGTTTGATTAGTCTCTAAATATGCATATTTCATACCATATCTTCACATTTATTCAATATTAAATTCTGTTAATAACACCTCTCTTGTATGTTTCTAGATCCCTAGCAAGAAATAAAGAAGAAGTCCAAAAATCCTATTTGGTGATTTAAAGCATACACATATAGCCATGGACTTTGCAAGGTGGTTCTGTCAAAATCAGGTGCCCATATCCAGAAACCAGGGGCTACATCTGACAGGAGGACAAAACCGACAGCGCGTGATAGAAGGCGCCGCACATGGCGCTAGTACGGCTGCGCGTCGAGATCTGATGCGCGGCGCCATGATATCCCCTGGTACCCCCTTTGGCCTATAAATACCCTGAGATTTCTAGAGAGGAGCCTGGAGGAGGTTTTTAGGATTGTTTCTTCTCCATATATGTAGTTGTTAGGGTAGTTTAGGTTAATTGTTCTTCTTCTTCCTCTTTTGTATTTTTCATTTCTTATAGATCTTGTAATAAAAAAGAGAGTAGTACATAGGATAAAAGTAAGAGTATTTGTAATGGAAGGTGACACTCTATGAAAAGTTCTCTCTTTAGCTCTACTTGTTTTCTTTTCTCTAACTGCTTTTACATGTTTAGCTAATTTTCTTCTCATAACAACCAACTACTAACCATAACTTGCTAACTGAAGGTTCACCTAGAGGGGGGGGGTGAATAGGTGAAGGCTAATCTAATGGTCACTTAATGATGAATGATGCAAATAATGCGGAAGCTAAAAGCAATTACGACCTAATTAAAACTTTTACACTAAACACTATGTATAACACAAGAGTGTTGCCGAATTCCCCGTGAAGGGCTCTGGTCAAACTCCTCTAGATTCCCCTTGAATGGGTTGAGGTGCTGCGTTGGCTCTCTTAGTTGAATACAAGTGTTAGCAAACAATCCCACGCAAGTATATCAATTAAGCACAAATGAATATATCAAGCATATAAAGATAGACAATAATTGAATGCAAGATATAAACAAGAGACAAAGAGAGAGAGAGAGAGAGAGAGAGAGAGAGAGAGAGAGCAATCGCAAACACAAAGGGTTTGTTTCGAGGTTCGAGCACACTTGCTCTACATCCCCGCCTTCGACACACGAAGGATTTCCACTATGCAAGATCCCAATGGATCTCTCTTCGGTGTCGCAACACCTACAAGCCCTCGGACTCTCTAGTCCCATACACACCGCAAGCCCACCGGCTCGCCGAGGCCGCACCTCAAACACGAGTTCGCACCCGAACCCGAAAACACCAAGTCCTCACTAGGACCCAAACAATCACGAGCACACTTGCCCGTCTCCTCAAAGAACAAAGTAGAACTTTGGTGATCACAATTCTTGATCACCTAAAATCCTCTCACAATAACACTCCCTATAGGGTAGATAGATCAATGGATGCTCAAGTGTTGATGTGAGAAAACAAGGATGTGAAAGGTGGAGGAAAACTCAAAGACTTTCTTTTAACACTCTTGATAAAACTTCCCTTTAGATAGGAAATATTTGCTCTCTATTTTGTGGAGAAAACCCTTTTAAAAGACTGGGAAAAACTGTCTCTAAGAGACTCCAAAATCTTGTCTCAAAACAATGACAAAGCCCCCAATTTATAGGCTGCCAGAAAACTAGCCATTGGGGTCTGTCAGAGCTGCCGGTCGACCGGTGCGATCGACCGCCAACGGTCGGATTTTTGACCGTTGGAGCCACGGTCGACCGCCAGGTCGACCCAAACAAACAGAGAGCACTGTAAGTGCCCCGGTCGACCCGAGCGGTCGGCCGACGTGCACATATGCACAGCGTGCACGTCGGTCGACCCGGGCGGTCGACCGGCCTCTGTCAGATCTGAAAAATCAGACTCTGCAGAAACCAGAAACTAGGGTTTTGGGTTTGGTCTTTTGGGTTGAGGTTTTGGACCTTATAAAAATAGGAGTATGATCATAAGTCACTACTCTAACATGTTAAAACATTTTGATAAAGATTCTCTTTGATAAAACTTGTTTTTCTAAAAATCGGTTTTTCCAAAACTTAAAGTTTCTAAAGCTAATTTCCAAAACATGTTAACTCTAAAACTAAGTTGGAAATAGAAATTGTTTTTGAAGCCATGAATCAAACTAAAGTGTGTGTGTGTGAGTGACAATCCCATAACTCTACTTCTAACATCTAGGTTTGACAAAAAGTCTAAAAGAAAAGTAAAAATACAAATCTTGGACTTTTTCATTGTCTTGATCTTGACTTGGTCTTTTCTTCAAAATCTTGTTCCCGAAGCTTTCTAATGTGCTTAGCTTGGGAATGCAAATCTTTAGCGGCGTCCAAACTTGTGAGTCTTGATAGTGGAGCCATCAAATCAACCTAAAATCTTTTAAATAAAATTGTTAAATACATAACTAAATATGGTTTGTTATCATCAAAATATTCAACGGGAATATTGGGCTAATGGCCTTTGGGCTAACAATCTCCCCCTTTTTGATGATGACAAAACATATATAGTTATCACAAATATTTTGGGTAGAGACTTCAAATGAAGCTCCCCCTCAACACATGCATATACAAAAATATGCTCAAGCATAGACAAATCTCAAAAAAAATGGTGGGTGATAATCCACACACATCCACAACACATATATCCATGCTAGATAAAATTACTCATGTCATGCTAGATAAAAATACTCATGTCATAAAATAGAAATGAAACACATGTCCACAAAGCATAACCAACATAAACAAGTACATGTCCACACAAACATAAATACAAGATAAAGATGTCCAACAACAGAAAATACTACAAAATATAAGTACACAAAATATGGAGTCTCTCTCAACAAATAACTCTCCCCCTTTTTGACATCATCAAATAAGGGGTAAAAGAAATCACTTCTCATCACCAGAAGCTTCTTCAGACGAGCTGTCCTCATCAGTAGACTCCTCATCATCACTTTTCTCTTTGTCACCAGCAGCCATCTCTACATCTTCATCACCATCATCATCACGGGCACCATCAGGGGCAGGATCCACCTCCTCTGGATCAATATCTGCTAAGCGAGTCTTCGGTGGTGAAGCGGCAGAAGGAGCCCTGACAGGAAATGGAGGACCAAATGTAGGAAGAGGACGGGCAAAAGTTGTCGGGTCTGGACCTAGAATATCAAGCTTCACAAACAATGCCTCAAACTGCGATTCCATGAATCTCATGGAGTCAGCAAAGTAAGACATATCGTTGCGAATGCCTTGAAAACGAGAGTCCACATCCGCACGATAAGCTGAATCACGCTGCTCAATCCAAGACTGGAACTCCTGGATTTTAGAAGTGATGAAGGACTGGTACTCAGGAGACATGAAAGGACCGGGAGCGGAGGAAGATCCCGGGGCAGAAGAGGATCCTGGAGCATGAACAGGAGGCTGCTCAGGAGCGGGATGACGCGCCCTGGGCTGCATCCTCTTCAACAATGTACTATCCAGGTTAATAGAGGGTTCAATTGGAGACTCGAAAGAGAGATCAAATCCTAATTGCTTGAGGAGATAAGAAATAAGCATCCCATAAGGCAGGTGCCTACCGGGCATGCGAATCTGGTCTGAAGCCATGTGGGAAGCAATGAAATGAGGGATGTTAATCTTTATGCCTCTCAGAAGGCAAAAGATAATCAAAGGAACTGGACCCCGAGCATGGCTATACTCCCCTGATTTAGGCAAAATATTGTAAAACACAAATTTAGTCAGGACTTGGGCGATAAAGGTAAATTTGTTTACCTCCTCGTTCCTGACCAAACCGGGGTTGTCATCCCCGTGAATCAAGGTGGAAGCGGTGAGCGCAGACTCACCGTCCGGATAGTCAAAGTCATGGAGATCAAAAGAATACACATCAACTCCACCAGTGGAGAGATGCAACAGGTCTGCAAATCTATCTAGGGGAATGTCTATATCACGCCCTAGAACACAACTCCTAACTCGGTTACCCTCAAAAGCATAATTGGCATAGAAGTAGGGTACGAGTGAGGTATAAACAGGTTCCTTGATAGACATGAATTGATCAAGAGAGTTGTTTTGCAAGATTTGGGGGATGTTTAAATGTTCAAAGTCCTTGAGAATGACACATCTCCCTGAAATAATAACCTTTTTAGATAACATGATGTATCTATTTTCGGCGAGTACATTAACAAAAGGACGCTTAGGTTTAGGAGTTGAGGCAGATGGAACAATAGATTTTCCCTTTTCAGTCCTAGTTCTTTTAGACATTTTGTTGAAAAAGGATGAAATTGATGATTTTTAGGGTAAAAAGGATATGGCTTGATCTAAACAACAAGAAACCTAAAAATCTTTGACAAGGAATTGAGATTCTTAAGTCTAGAGATCAAGATTTAAATAAAAGAAAAGATTTTTACCTGAATGTGAGAAATCCAAACCCTAGATCTTGAAATCCTTGAAATGTGTTGGTGAGAAGGCCCTGAGAGTGAAGATCTAACCCACAATGAGAGAATCAAACTTGGTTTTGGTTAAAAGATAAGTACATGAGAAACACCAAAAGCCAAACTTGTATTTTTCCAAAATGAAAAATCTTTGTAAAACAAAACTATCAAGAGAGTGTGTGTGATATAATACTTGAGCAATCCACCAACTATCTATCCTTTACATTTTATCTAAAACAAAAACAAAATCTTATACCTAGACACAAGTCTTGATCTTGAAGTCTTCCCTTGAAGTCTTCTCATCTTCTTGACTTGGTCCAAGCTTGATCCAAAAGCTCCTTGGATCACACCGTGCTAGCTCCAAATCTTGACATTTTATCCTTTGTTGAGCTAGGCACCTACTAAGATCTTGATAATGAATCTGTCACTAATTAAACACAAGATCATTAGTAAACATAACTTCATGAGTTGATCATCATCAAAACTAGGGTGATGGGCCTTTGGGCCAACACTAACTTCTTACTTAATAATCTATATGAATCTAATAGCCTCTACTTGTCCTTGATCTTGAAAAAGCCATTGATGCTCATGATGATGAATTTTAACACTCTAACATCCTAACTCTCTAGCAAGCTAACACTACTTTATTTCATGCTTGCTCTTATTTAGTTTTAATGGTTTAAGTATAGCTAGCACTTGTTTGTTGAGTTTGGATGTGATGCGGTATCTTATGGGTCATGCTTTGAAACACGCTTGAGCCAAGGACTAGTGATGGCTAAGGATACATGTAAGGTAACTATCACTAAGAGATTAGCATGATTAGTGGAGCCATTAGTAGTTAGTAGTCCTAAGTTTTCTTTCATTTTTACTTTGTTTTACAAAAATCACAAATACTTTCTCTTCAATGTTTCTATTTTTATTTCCACCGTACACTTCTCTTTTCATTCTTTATTTTCTTTTTTTTTTCATTCTTTAAAACATAGAAGAACTGTTAACACACCGTGAATAGACTGGTAAAACTTCTATCGCTTTCCGTCCTTGTGGATTTGACCCGTTTAGCCACCATGTTATAACGAAAGTATCAAGAAAGCCAAACACACACTTTTCAAAATAACACTTCTTGTGTACGATTTTCCCTCGATCAAATTTTGGCGCCGTTGCCGGGAATAGGAACAGTTTGATCAACATTTTTATTAACTTTTCTTCTTTGTATTTAGTGTGGAGGTCAAATTTTTAGCATTGCAAAAATCCACACTTGTTTTTGTGTGGTTGGGTGAATTCTTATATATTGCTATATTCTGCTATTAGTTTTTGTTTATATTACAGGTGCACTGTAATAATTTTATGAACTAAAATACTGATGTTTTAAGATGGTTTAAACATTTGCATCTAGGCACGTGCCAATTTTCATTCTAATAGAATGTATTTTATTCTGAACCGAGGTGTACATATGGCATTGCATATAGCACAAGACAAACACGTAGGTGATTTACTCGCTCTGTGTGTTCATTCTTTTCTATATTGCACACTTGCACGAATCGGACTTAAGGGCAAAACCCAATACAAGATAAGGTGGGGAAGTCATTACCCTTCCTTAACACAAAAACCACCCCCTGCTTACACAACCTAAGCCTAAATTGCTAGACGTTGGCCCCTAGGGACATCTCGGACTCATTTAAGAGATTGACCTAAGGGGAAAGTTGTTAGAGTTTGACTCTTATCAAATCAGTGTCAAAGATTGGGGATTGGGAGGTGAAACCTTGAAGAATAGTGGTTTGCCATATTAGGCCCCGTTGCTCCAGCACGGATACCTCCCACTAGTATTGCTCCTACCTGGACGATTAACATGTGTCAGATTTCTACAAGGTACCCCCTGTGGATAGTCTAACCAGTTAGGAGTCATCTAGGTCTAAATGAACCCTAGCATAGGCTTATCTTCTTTTTCTTTTTCGTTTTCTTTATTTGTTTGTTTGTTTATTTTTCTTTTTTGTAAATTGTGATATGGATTTCAACAACAACAATTTTTCTATCCTAATATGAATCCATATTTCATCCCTTTCTCATTTGAATCGAATAACTCCAACTCGGCTATGTACAATATGAACCAACCATATAGGCCGAACTGGGGTTATCCGACTTAATATTATCCATACCCCCAATCCTATAACCAAGATTTTTAAATAATTTCTACTCTTCACAGAGTTCATGGGGATTCACCTCCCCTTAGTCAAATTTTCAACCACCTTGTCCACAATTTTCGCAATATTCATTCTCCAATTTTGCTTACTATATACTCATGTTCTAGAATCACCCTCTAAAGAAAAATCCAATTTGGAAAGGAGTATGGAAGCTATACTTGAATCCCAACAATAAATTCAAAATTTGCTCAATTCACAATCCTTCCCACATCAAACTCCATATACTCCTTTTCTAGAACATCCAATTAAAGAAAAATCTGAGTTAGAAAAGAGTTGAAAGTCTTTTGTGAAACAACGCAACAATTTCAAAATATGTTGGACTTATCTTCTCAACCAAATTTTCAAGAGTCATACTCATCTTTTTCAGTCGCATCGATTCAAAATGAACAACCATCCATCCTGGAAATGAATATGGAACTTTTGCGTGAGTCCGAGCAACAATTGTAAAATTTGATAGACTCATGACTTCACTATAATTTCCATACCTAACTTTCATAATCACCTTTTCAAGAAGAACCAATTGCAAAGAGTATGAAAGACATGATTCAGACTTAAAATTCTGTTACCAAGCGTATCAGTAGGTTAGACTCAATAATGACTGAATTGATCAATGAGAATGAGGAAAGTCTTTCTTGTTAACCTTTGACCAATTCTTATATCCTAACTCTATCGATTGGACCCAAGAATCATGTTATTTTAGAAATCAAGATTCAATTCTAACACACCCATTTGAACTTGATCAAACTTCGAGTTTTGAAAATCACATTGACATTTTGGCAAGTTATCCCTTTCCTGAAATTGAAATTGAAAATGAAAGTGATCTTAAACCTCAAGTTGGTAATTTTATTTCACTTTTTGACTCAATAATGACTTTGGTATTTTTATCAGATTTTTTTCTCTATTCTGGAGTCAACATTGAATTCTGTTCCAGTACATCGTGAATTTGAATCACTAATATTTTATGATCATATTCTGTTAATGGGGAAAGTGTGTGAACATCAATTCTTTGATTTGGACCCCATTTTTGAATCAATTTCGACTCCTACTTTTGAATCTCGACTTGATCCGAGCCACATTTCTGAGTCAGTATCTATTTTTGTTCCTGTTCCATTTGAGTCCAAATGAATCATCTCCCAAAATCACACTTCATTATTGGATAAAGGTGTTGAACAAAATAACTCAAGAATTATTTTTGAAAATTGGAAATTGGGTAGGGATAATTTTTAAATAAGACTATACACTTCATCATTCTCTTTATGGGTTTTATTCGAAAGGTCACTGGTGGGTTCCTACAAATTCCACAATATATGATTTGGGCCGGTAGGCCAATCAGACTACCACCGGAATCACCTCCCTAAGGTAATTTTTTCTTCCCTATTTTGTTTCATGCATATAACACATTCACGTCACATTGAGGACAATGCATGAGATAAGTGTGGGGGGAGGGTTTACTAACGTAAGTTGTTTTAAATTTTCTTTCTTTTACAGTTCTTTTTAGAAAATTTTTAATTTTTTTATAAAAACTCTTTTCTTTTATTTTTACAAAATTTTTGAAATAAGAGAAATAGTTTTGATTTATTTTTAAGAAAGTTAAAATGATCTTAGGAATTAAGAAGAACTAAAATTATGAATTCTTAAATCAAGTCAAAATAATAGATCTTGTTTAAATTTTAGGATAAGAAAGTAATATTGGAAAGATATTTTGATCTTGAATTTTTTGCCTTAGATATAAGCACTTCACACTTACACATTTTTTTGGGATTGAAACAAAGACTGAAAATGACATAAAAATATGTTAAAAAATGATGATAAAACTACTTATTGAAGCTGGGTAATTATGCCTCAGGAAGCATGATTATTCACGTATAAAATAGTGGATAAAAACAAAATAATCCCCTTTAGTTTTGTGGCATTGTTTACTCGAGTCCTTAAGCCTTAGGAATATTTTCTCATTTGGTACCCTAAAACTATCTAGTTTGGGAGTCACCGGCTAAAGGCTCACTGTCCGGGTAAATAAGAAAGCCTAAGAAACTAAAGGAAGAAAAAAAATTAAATATATACAAATAAATGGCATAAAAATTAGAGTCAATATCCCAAAAAATCTTCATAGTTCACAGAGTGCATATTTTTCTAAGAGTTTTATGAATGATCAAAGAATCGATTCAATTTTAAATTCTTACATTTAATTTATAACAACATTTTGTATTTAGAGTTAGTTTAGAGAAGAATAATTTCTGATTAACTTATGACATTGGATCACTTAAATTTTCGCAAAAATATTTCAACACTTTTCTCTATTTCAAAATGCGTTTTCAAAATGCTAACATTTGATTTATTTCTTTATGGATTTTGTGGGTGTAATCCGCTGAATACCCTTAGGAGATAAAACTCCTCATCTAAGGAAAATCTAGAGTTTTTACGGCTTCTGCACACGCTCAGTGCAATCACTTCACCTGCGAAAGTGGTGTAATAATTTTTTTAGTTTTTCTGTTTTACTCGAGACGATCAAAAGATAAGTGTGGGGGTGTGATTAGTCTCTAAATATGCATATTTCATACCACATCTTCACATTTATTTAAATTATGTTACCTCTCTTGTATGTTTCTAGGCCCATGGCATGAAAATAAAGAAGAAGATCAAAAATCCTATTTATTTGGTGATTTAAAGCCTACACATATAACAATTGACTTTGGAAGGTGGTTCTGCCAAAAGCAGGTGCCCATATCTAGAAACTAGGGCTAAACCATCAGGGGGACAAACTGACAGGCGTGGCAGCGCCAGTACGGCCGCGGAAACGCTGCCCAGCCGTACCATGGAGCCGCGCGTCGAGATTCAACATGCGGCCCTGTGACACCCCTTGGTGCCCCCTTTGGCCTATAAATAACCTGGGATTTTCAGAGAGGAGCTCGAAGGAGGTTTTTAGGGTTTTTTTTTTCCATGTATGTAGTTGTTATGGTAGTTTAGGTTAGTTCTTCTTTTTCCTTTTTGTATTCTCTATTTCTTATAGATCTTGTAATAGGAAAGAAAGTAGTATATAGAATGAAAGCAATTGTGCTTGCAATGGAGGGTGAGACTCTATGAAAGGTTCACTCTTTATATCTACTTGTTTTCCTCTCTAACTCCTTTTACATGTTTAGCTAATTTTCTTCTCATGGCAACTAACTGCAACCACTAACTTGCTAACTTCTTACTTGATAATCCACATGAATCTAACAACTTCTACTTGGTCTTGCTCTTGCAAGAGTCATTGATGGCTCATGATAATGGATTCTAACACTCTAACATCCTAACTTTCTAACAAGCTAACATTATTTTATTTCATACTTGCTCTTATTTAGTTTTGATGGTTTAAGTGTAGCGTGCACTTGTTTGTTGAGTTTGAATGTGATAAGTTATCTTATGGGTCATTCTTTGAAACGCTCTTGAACCAAGGACTAGTGATGGCCAAGGATACATGTGAGGCAATTATCATTAAGAGGTTAGCTGGTTAGTGGAGCCATTAGTGGTTAGGACATGAGTTTTTTTTCATTTTTACTTTGTTTTAGAAATAAATATAAAAATCACAAGTACCTTCTCTTCAATGTTTCTATCTTTGTTTTCACCGCACACTTCTCTTTTTATTCTTTGTTTTTTCTTTTCATTCTTTAAAAATAGAAGAACCGTTAACACACACGTGAATTGACCGGTAAAACTTTTTTCACTTCCCGTAATTGTGGATTGACCCGTTTAGGCACCACGCTATAACGAAAGTATCGAGGAAGCCAAAGCATACATACTTTTCAAAATAACACTTTCTGTGCACGATTTTCCCTCGATCAAATTTGGTGTCGTTGCTGGGGATGGGAACGGTTTGATCTCACATTTTTGTTAATTTTCTTCTTTGTTTTTGGTGTGCAAGTCAAATTTTTAGCATTGCAGAAATTCACATTTGCATTTGAAATCTCAACCTTTTCTTACAAAATCAAATCAAGTTTTGAAAACAAATTTTTATTTTTCTCTTCTAATTCATAACTTTTCTTTTTTAAAAGTTTATATTTTGAAAGAAAATCCTCACAAAATAATGAAAATTCTTCATTCAAGACATATGCATCTATACAATCATGATCATTTGAAGAACTGATTGGTAGTGAAAAATGCATAATTGTCATCATATTTACCATCACATTTTCATATTTATTCATATAATTCTGCACATTTACTAATATTTTGTTATTTAATGTGCGCAGGCCTTGAGTATTGAATTAAATAAAGAATTAAAGCTTAATGAAGTCCAAAAGCCCATATCCAAGCCCAAGTCCAAGCCCAGGTGCAAAAGTGCAATTACAAGAAGTCAAAAGTGCAAATACAAATTGTAAAAAATTGCAAATACTACAAAGAGGGAAAGGATAAATAAGAGTGCAAGGATGAGATTCGTTTTTGAAGGGATTTGGATTTAGGGTAACTTGATTTCTAAGTTATCTCGAAAATTCAAAATGAAGAGTCAGTATCCAGCTTCCAGAAGCATATGCCCAGATGGACGGACCAGGAGAAGCCACGCGCCAAAGCGCGTGGCCATCTGCCACTGTATGGCCGCGGAAACGCGGCCCAAGCCGCGTTTCCGCGGCAAACAAGATAAGTCCAGGGAACAGATTTCGTGGAGGAGTTTATCCGGGACTCTATCACCTTCTGTACCTATAAATACCCCTGCAGACGCAACAGGGAGGGCATCCAGAGAAGATTAGGGTTTTTCTTTAGCTTTTTCTTAAATTTTTGCACATTGTAATTTCGTTTTAAAGGCTTTGTGGAGAAGAAGGAGCTTGTATTTGGAGACATACTTTCGAATAAAGGTTACTTTCTTTTGCATATTTAATTCTTGTCAATTTTTATTTCTTTTCTCTGCGATTAATTGCTTCGGTTTTCATCTGTGATCTCTTGTTTTGTTTCTTCTTCTTTTCTTCTAATTAAAAAAAATAAAAAACAATATAAAAAAATAATTATAAAAAAAATGATGTCTAACTAATTCTTTGTGTGGTTTGCTGATCTCTTAAGCAACCCTAGGGCAAGTTAGGATTTGAATCGATTGATGACCAATTTTTAGAAATCCTAGGTCTAAAGATTATTTTTCTTGAAGATTAAACTGATGATTAGATTTCTTAATTTAGGTTGCACATTTAAATAACTCCTCATGCCTTCATACTTAAGAACTAGGACATCCTAAATTTAAGATTAGTCTTTTCTTAAGCTGTACTTAGATGTTAGGATGAAATATTGTTTAGTTTTTGATAATGCAACTTAGTTAGATTCTAGTATCATATTTTCTTGCTTGAATCACTCTTAATAATATAGGGTAAATCACATTTATCTCAAGATGAAATTCAACATCCAAGACTTGCATGGCGGGTTGTGGTAGTAGATCAGTAAAACCATACTTCTTTATTCATATACACTTCAAATCTAATCCCTTCTTTGTTTTATTCAAAGCATACAGAGGAATCGGCCGAAAAGCTTGCATCGCATCCTTCCCTGAGGATCACGACCCGCTTTGGCCCTTGCTACAGCGGATAGCATTGAGACTAAGAACTCTACAACTCAATCTTTTTATTTACAAATTCTTAAATCTCAATCAAAATTTTGGCGCCGTTGCCGGGGAAGGAACGACACGATTTTCTCAAACTAATTATTTTTTATTCTTTCTGTTTGTAGATTCAGAGAATAGGAAAACAAAGCAGCAGAGAGGACACATAGCAACTCTGTGCCTCTGCCCTCGAAGGCAGAGCATCAGAGCCTACTTCAGAGCCGCGGGTCCGCGGCAAAAGCCGCGTTTCCGCAGCCTGAGTAGTTCACTACTCATAAGGTTTTCTGCAGGTTGCTCAAAATTGCAAATACTACTTACTGCTGTGATAAATTTTCTCTGTGATCATTCTGTAACTGCTAATTAATAACATTAACCCATTTGTTGATAAAAAAAAATTTAGACTCTTGCATTTAGGGCACGTGTCTATTTTAATTTTTTTTATTCTGTTGAAGAGTGCTGGCGACAAGGTACGTCTGCATTGCATATAGATTAGGAAACACTCTTGAGTGATTACTTTTCTACTGCTTTACACGTACACAAAAATATCTTAAGGGCATAACCCATAAACAAGATAAGGTGGGGATTTCATCACCCTTCCTTGGCCCACAAATCATATCCGTCACACTCACAACCCTAACCTTAAGTAAAATTTGACTAGACGTTGGCCCTAGGTTAACTCGGACTCAATAGGAGATTGACCTAAGGAGGAAAATTGTTCGAAATTAACTCTTGTCAAATCGGTGTCTAGGCAGGGGATTGAGGGCCGAAAGCCCGAAGAACGGTGGTTATTTAATTAAGAAACGTCTCTGATGAAAACCTCCCACCGGTCTTGCCACCTACCTGGCCGATTAGCTTGTGGTTAACGTCGATAATAGACCTCCTAAGGACAGTCTAAAGTTAGGAGTCGTCTAGGTCAAGGATAACCCTAGAATAGGATTTTTTGTTTGTTTTTTTTTGGTTGATTGGGTGAACTTGTTTGCTAATTGTGCATGCCCACTTGGTCGAGAGACCCACTTACATCCAGGTTAACTAGGACTAGTTCACCACCCGAGCAAAAGCCCGACTCACACATGGCACAACCGCCGTCACTCCAAGATAGGATCTATCCTTTCAGGACCTCTCTTCCTTCTTGCATCAAGCTTACCAATGAAGGTGTTGACCCATTTGAGCTTAAGCCACAATACATCAACACCCTTCCCAAATTTCATGGACTTGAATCCAAGGATGCATACTTCTTCATAAGGGAATTTGAGGAAGTATGTCTCATGATGAATATTCCTAAGTTGGGAAAAGATGACATCAAACTCAGGTTTGTCCCCTTCGCTTTGAAGGATTTAGCAAAGAAATGGCTCTACAGTTTAGAGGTAGGTTCTATATCTTCTTGGGATAATTTCGTTAAGGCCTTCTTAAAGAAATTTTATCCTGTTCACAAGACTGCACTGATAAGGAAGAACATCTTACAGTTTAAGCAAACTGCCAATGAGCCTTTTTGGAAATATTTCGAACGTTTTAAGGACCTCCTTGCCCAATGCCCTCACCATGGGATAGAGAAATGGCGACTTTGCCAAAATCTATACGATGGATTAGAATATCAAACTAAAACGTTGTTAGAATCCATGTGCCAAGGAGGATTTATGAAAAAGAACGAAAATGAAGGATGGCTATTGTATGAGGAATTAGCTGAAAATACCATCCAATGGGAACCTACTCCGGAAAAATTTAGGACTAATGACCCTACTTCTTCTAAAGGAGGTATCCATTCCATTGAGGCCAACATAGCAACCGATGCTAAGTTAGCTGCTGTTATGCGAAGACTAGAGGCTCTTGAAACTAAAGAGCCAGTCTCTGTGAACCAAGTCAGCCCAACATCTTCAGCGGGCTGTACTTATTGTCAAGATATGAACCATGTGTTCGAGGAATGTCCTGTCTTCATCGCGCATCAAAGCTTACCCGAACATATGAGTGCAGCCTTCACAAGGCTCGCCAACAATCCATATTCGCCCACCTACAATCCCGGTTGGAGAAACCATCCCAATTTTTCATGGGGCCCAAGCAACAATGATCAAACTAGGCCCAAATTCTCCAACAATTTCCAAAATCCGCCCTATCAAAATCCTCCACCCTCTTTCCAATATTCACAAATGGAAACAAGGCTCTCCAATATGGAAAGAAAGGTGGACACTCTGGTTAAAAGCAACGACACGCTGGCTCAAGTCTTGACTAGGATAGAGATGCAAATGAATCAGCAAGAAAGGCAAAATGGTACTCTACCTAGTCAACCATTCCCAAACCCTAGAAACTCTAGTCAAGCTCACTTGGCTCAAGAGAATCATATGAGTCAGTGCAATGCGATTCATACATTGCGGTCGGGAAAACAAGTTGATAACCAAGTATCAACACCATCAAGTTCTAAACAAGCATTCAGCTTGCCTGATCCCACTCCATCTCAACTTGATGCCAACAACACTAAAAAAGACAAGTCAGCCGAAGATATGCACAAGCCCATCGCACCCTACCCAAATAGGCTTAAAGATAAGCAATGTGCACAAATGGATAAGGTACGTGAGATTTTTAATCAAGTCAAGATCAATATACCTCTTCTTGATGCAATCCAACAAGTCCCTAGTTATGCTAAGTTTCTTAAGGACATGTGCACAAAGAAGAGAAAGACTAATGTGCCCAAGAAGGTTTTTCTAGCCACTAACATTAGTGAGCTATTGTCCAACCAGATCCCTGTCAAGTATAAGGACCCTGGTTGCCCCACCATCTCTTGCACAATTGGTTAAACTGCAATTAAGCATGCACTTCTTGATTTGGGAGCAAGTATCAACTTACTCCCCTTCTCAGTCTACCAACAACTTGGGCTGGGCGAGCTTAGTCCGACTAAGGTTATAATCCAATTAGCTGACCGATCCGTAAAAATTCCCAAAGGAGAAATTACCGATGTGCTCATCCGAGTTGGGGAGTTTATCTACCCAGTAGATTTTATTGTTCTGGAGACCGAACCTGTATCCACTCTTCGGTCTCAAACTCCCGTTATCTTAGGGCGTCCGTTCCTTGTAACTGCAAATGCGATCATAAATTGTAGGAATGGATCCATGAGGTTGACCTTTGGAAACATGACTAAAGAGGTCAATATCTTCAACCTGGAAAAACAATCTCGTAAGATAAAAGACCAAACATTTGAGGTAAACTTCATTGAGAACATTTGTGAAAAAGAAAGTGAAAATGAGTCTCTATTTCTTGACAAGTTATTTGAGGATAAATGCGATTTTAGTGATAAGACGACACATGTTGGGGATTATAATTTTAGAGTTCCATTTAAAAAACGAAGATTTGATCTGAGTATCTTCAAGGAGCCAAACACTGAAATATCGCATGAGAATATAGTTTAAGAACCTCCGATTGACTTAACTTTCGAAAGTCTCTTTGAAAAAGAACTCCTGTGTTTAGATACATCGATTAAGGAGATGTTGGTTAATTATTCACTTCCAGGAAAAAGTGTTGATTTAAGTTTTGAGGAGATGTACGGAACTGAGCTAGAATTTCTCGGCATTCATAGTAAGGAAGTTCCAACTGAAAAGCGTGATGAATTTTTGAATAATGGATGTGGACATATGATAAGGAAGAGCCTAAAGAAGATGAAACTGGGGAGAAAGAGAGTTAAAACAAAAATGTTGGTCTCCCCATTGTGCCTTATAAAGAGAACCCATTGGAATGATGGGAAACGAGCTAGAGGGATGAATCCTAAGCAGCTCTAGGTGAGAGTGATACATGTGTTGTACATACAATGGTATACTATTATTCTTTACCTCTCTTTATACTTTATTTCATGCATATATGCATTCATTTCATACATTGAGGACAATGTATGAGACAAGTATGGGGGAGGGTTTACTAACATATTAAAAAAAAAATATTATTTCTTAACATTATTTTGCCAAAAAAATAAAAATAAATAAATAAATAAATTAATTAATTAATTAAAATAAAATAAAAAAATAAATAATAAAAAAATATTTTATAAAAAGGACAGTATTTTGACTTATTTTTTGAAAGAAACCTAAGTTAGTTTTAAGGATTAGGAAAATCATGATTAGGATTTCTAAAGACTTGGTCAAAATAAATAAATTGTTTAAGTTTTAGGTATAGGAGGAGAAATTGAATAAGTAGTTAGTCTTAATTTTTACCTTAATGAAATATGCATACCTAATGCATATCTAGGATTCTAAGACAAAGACCCTTGTGCCTCATATATAAAAAAAAAAATCACTAATTAAGCTGGATACATGTGCCTCATGAAGCATAAGTATTCACGCCTAAAGGTGAGTCCTAAATAAAATAAAGTCCTTAGGTTTGTGGCCTAGTTCACTCGAATTTGAGTTCGCGGGGTGTTTTCTCACCTGGTGCCCTAAAGCCGACCGGTTTGGGAGCCACTGACTTTAAATTCGCTACTTGGGTGGATTAGAAAGCCTAAGAAAACTGAGAAATATTATATGTATTAACACTTCTAATAGTCAATTAGTCAGGTATGAGGGCCTCAAGAAGCCTTGATACTTACACGAAAGAAAATTAGATAAGTTATACATATTAAAAAAAAAGAAGAAAAAATTTAATAATAAAGAGGCATGAGAGTCCAAGTTAAGGAATTTCTAGTAAAAATTCACAAGGATGCATATGACTTAGGGTAACGAAAAAGACTATACAAACATTCAATTTTGACCCTTACCTAAAATGGATAACAATTTACTTTATAAAAGACTAAGTTTAAGAATAAATAAAAATGATAATCCTAAAACTTATAGACTACTTAGTCTCTTCAAATATAATTCGAATATTCTCCTTTTTATGGATTTTGTGGGTGTAATCCGCTGAAAACCCTCACGAGACAACACTCGTCCTCTAGGGTAACCTAGGGTTTAACGGCTTGTTGCATGTGCTAAGTGCAACCGTGATTCCTACGAAAGTGAGTTAACTAGTTTAGTTTTTTTTTTCTTTTTGATTTTTACTCGAGGACGAGCAAAAAGATAAGTGTGGGGGTGTGATTGGTAGTGAAAAATGCATAATTGTCATCATATTTACCATCACATTTTCATATTTATTCATATAATTCTGCACATTTACTAATATTTTGTTATTTAATGTGTGCAGGCCTTGAGTATTGAATTAAATAAAGAATTAAAGCTCAATGAAGCCCAAAAGCCCATATCCAAGCCCAAGTCCAAGCCCAGGTGCAAAAGTGCAATTACAAGAAGTCAAAAGTGCAAATATAAATTGTAAAAATTGCAAATACTACAAAGAGGGAAACGATAGAATTCTATTCTACCCTAAATGCTTGGTGGATGAGGATAAATAAGAGTGTAAGGATGAGATTCGTTTTTGAAGGGATTTGGATTTAGGGTTGTTAGCCCAAAGGCCATTAGCCCAATATCCCGATGAATATTTTGATGATAACAAACCATATTTAGTTATGTATTTAACAATTTTGTTTAAAAGAATTTCAGGTTCAAAACAAGTTGATTTGACGGCTCCACTATCAAGACTCACAAGTTTGGACGCCGCTAAAGATGTGCATTCCCAAGCTAAGCACATTAGAAAGCTTCGGGAACAAGATTTTGAAGAAAAGACCAAGTCAAGATCAAGACAATGAAAAAGTCTGAGTTTTGTATTTTTACTTTTCTTTTAGACTTTTTATCAAAACCTAGATGTTAGAAGTAGAGTTATGGGATTATCACTTTCACACACATTTTAGTTTGGTTCATGGCTTCAAAAAGAATTTCAATTTCTATTTCAGATTATTTCCAACTTAGGTTTTAGAGTTAACATGTTTTGGAAATTAGTTTTAGAAATATCAAGTTTTGGAAAAACGATTTTTGGAAAAACAAGTTTTTATCAAAGAGGATCTTTGTCAAGATGTTTTAACTTGTTAGAGTAATGACTTATGATCATACTCCTATTTATATAAAGTTCAAAACCTCAACCCATAAGATCAAACCCAAAACCCAAGTTTCTGGTTTCTGCAGAGTCTGATTTTTCAGATCTGACAGAAGCCGGTCGACCGTCTGGGTCGACCGACGTGCACGCTGTGCATGTGTGCACGTCGGCCGACCGCTCGGGTCGATCGGGCACTTGACAGTGCTCTCTGTTTGTTTGGGTCGACCGGGGCGGTCGACCGATGTCCCCTAACGGTCAGAAATATGACCGTTGGCGGTCGACCGTCCGGGTCGACCGGCAGCTGTCAGAAAAGTCTGACAGACTCCAACAGCTATATTTTTCTGACTGTTTTTGTTGGGATCTCCACCCAACGAATTTCTCCACCAGTTTTACCCTATCTTCCATCCCCTATAAATAGGTGGTCATTTCAACATGATTAGACAACAATTTTTACAACATTTGACAAGTGATTTTTCAAGTCTTCATTTTAGAAAAAGATTTCCAAAGTCAAAATTTCCAAACACCCTCTTGAAGCTATACCTCTACTTCACTTTAGATATTTACACTACACAATCCCAAATTCTACATCTACATATTGGTTATAGGATTGTGCTAAGTGAGCTATTTTTGATCAAGTGTGATCATCTTTCTTCTTGAGCGAAGTTGTAGAGGCATCGGCCTCAAGCGAGCTAGTGTGCTCCGGGTGGTGTTGCGGCATCACGAGAGATCGGACAAGTGTGTCCTTGTATTGGCGATCCAGTGGGATCAACAATAGTGGAATTCCTTCAAGTGTGAAGGCGGGGACGTAGAGCGTGGCTCGAACCTCGGAAACATATACTCGTGTTTGCGTTTGCTCGAATTTTCTCTAAACTCAAAGTCCTTTATTTCTTGCACTACTTATTGTCTTTTACATTGCAAGTTTTTTTTTAATTTGAGCAATTTGTTAAGTAGAATTTTTAATTCCGCATTATTGCCATATTCATATAGCCATCACCTATTCACCCCCCCTCTAGATGATTTCAAGGGTAACTTGATTTCTAAGTTATCTCGAAAATCCAAAATGAAGAGCCAGGATCCAGCTTCCAGAAGCATACGCCCAGATGGACGGACCAGGAGAAGCCACGCGCCAAAGCACGTGGCCATCTGCCACTGTATGGCCGCGGAAACGCGGCCCAAGCCGCGTTTCCGCGGCAAACAAGATAAGTCCAGGGAACAGATTTCGTGGAGGAGTTTATCCGGGACTCTATCACCTTCTGCACCTATAAATACCCCTGCAGACGCAACAGGGAGGGCATCCAGAGAAGATTAGGATTTTTCTTTAGCTTTTTCTTAAATTTCTGCACATTGTAATTTCGTTTTAAAGGCTTTGTGGAGAAGAAGGAGCTTCTATTTAGAGACATACTTTCGAATAAAGGTTACTTTATTTTGCATATTTAATTCTTGTAAATTTTTATTTCTTTTCTCTGCGATTAATTGCTTCGGTTTTCATCTGTGATCTCTTGTTTTGTTTCTTCTTCTTTTCTTCTAATTAAAAAAAATAAAAAACAATATAAAAAAATAATTATAAAAAAAATGATGTCTAACTAATTCTTTGTGTGGTTTGCTGATCTCTTAAGCAACCCTAGGGCAAGTTAGGATTTGAATCGATTGATGACCGGTTTTTAGAAACCCTAGGTCTAAAGATTGTTTTTCTTGAAGATTAAACTGATGATTAGATTTCTTAATCTAGGTTGCACATTTAAATAACTCCTCATGCCTTCATACTTAAGAATTAGGACAGCCTAAATTTAAGATTAGTCTTTTCTTAAGCTGTACTTAGATGTTAGGATGAAACATTGTTTAGTTTTTGATAATGCAACTTAGTTAGATTCTAGTATCATATTTTCTTGCTTGAATCACTCTTAATAATATAGGGTAAATCACATTTATCTCAAGATAAAATTCAACATCCAAGACTTGCATGGTGGGTTGTGGTAGTAGATCAGTAAAGCCATACTTCTTTATTCATATACACTTCAAATCTAATCCCTTCTTTGTTTTATTCAAAGCATACAGAGGTTTCGGCCGAAAAGCTTGCATCGCATCCTTCCCTGAGGATCACGACCCGCTTTGGCCCTTGCTACAGCGGATAGCATTGAGACTAAGAACTCTACAACTCAATCTTTTTATTTACAAATTCTTAAATCTCAATCAAAGAACTAGCACAATCATCAAAATGGGTATCCGAATTTACCTCAAGGGAGTAATTCCCTTGGACATGTAGCACGTTTACTCAGATTCATCTCCAATAGTCTCTTTCTCCAAAATATGTGAAACTTGTTCCTTAGGAGAGGTCAATGTGCTCCACACAGTAAAAGCGGAATTACAAGAAGAAATCAAAGAAAGATATTTTTTGCTAAGTGTGTGGTTTAGTGCATCTATGCCTTGTGCATTAGCCTCTAGATACTTGTCATTATCAAGATAAGATTTTTTAATAGTGGTAAGATAGACATGCAATCCTAGAGTTTTAAGGTAAGCACTCATCTTGAATTTTCACATGTCAATATTAGAAACATCATACATGAGAGGGACATAAAAATCCATGAGTATAAACTAATATGTGTGCAAAGACAAATCTAGATTAACAATCCAAGGATCATATTCCTAGGTGGTTAAACCGAATATTAGGAGCGCTAGCTCTGATACCAATTGAAAGTACACCGAGAGGGGGTGAATAAGTGTAGTGCTAATCTAATGCAAATGATACGGAATTTAAAACTTAATTGCTAATATACTATGTATAATCAAGAGTGAGTCTGAATTCCCCGTGAAGGGCTCTGAAACTACTCCTCACGATTCCTCTGAATTATGAGTTGAGGTGCTTTAAAAGCTCTCTTGATTCAACACAAGTGTTGGCACACAAACAATATCTAGCATGCATATGAATATGAACAATGTATAGCAATGCAAGATATAAAAGAGAGGGTTGAGAGAAAATATCCAAACACAAATAAGAGGATATGTTTCGAGGTTCAAGCCATTGCTCTATGTCCTCGCCTTCACACAGAAGGATTTCTACTATATCCACACAGGACCTTCCACAAAGGGATCTCCACCGAGGAATTACAACTCAACAACGGGAGTATACAACTCCTCCTTTCAAACACAAACATCTACACAAGAGGTTGTAAATCACCTAGAGGGGGGGTGAATAGGTGATGAGCTAATATAATGGTCAATTAAGCGGAATTAAAACTTATGTAATGCAAACTCAAACTTCTTAAAACAAACACCACGTATAACACAAGAATGTAGCCGGATTTCCCGTGAAGGGCTCTGGACTAACTCCTCAAGATTCCTCTAAATAAGAGTTGAGGTGCCGCGTTGGCTCTCTTAGTTGAATACAAGTGTTATCAAACAATCCCCAAGCATATAACAATATGAGCACAAATATATATCAAGCATATAAAGATGAAAACAATATAAGACTGCAAGATATAAACAAGTAAGAGATAGAGAGAGAGCAATCGCAAACACGGGTGATTTGTTTCGAGGTTCGAGCACACTTGCTCTACGTTCCCGCCTTCAACACTATGAAGGATTTTCACTAAAAATCGATCTCACCGGATCACTCGGTGCCGCAACAATTACAAGGCGAGTTCACACTTGAACTCCTTGGACTCTTTAGTCCCTTCACTTGTTCCCGCAAGAACACACCGCAAGCCCACTAGCTCACCGAGGCCGCACCTCAAACACTGAGTTCACATTAGAACCTGAAACAATGCGAACACACACGTCCGCCTCCTCAAAGCACAAGAAGAAGTCTTTGGTGATCACAACACTTTGATTACCTAAAAACAATCTCACAATAACACTCCTATAGGATGAATATATCAATGGATAGCTCAAGTGTTTGTGAGAAAAACAAGGATTGAAATGGTGGAGGAAAACTCAAGAAATCACTTTGAAAACACTCTTGATAAACTTCCCTTTTGATTGGAAATATTTGCTCTCAAACAAGTGGAGAAAACTCTGAAATAGATGGGAAAAACTAGGTTTAAAACTCTCCTCAAATCTTGGCTAAAACAGCCCAAGAAAGACCCAATTTATAGGCTATCCAAAAACTAGCCATTACAGCCAGGATGACCTGTCGGTCGACCGCCCGGTCGACCGGCCAACGGTCAAAATTCTGACCGTGGTGCCAGTGGTCGACCGGCCGGTCGACCGTGGCAAGGATACAGAGAGCTGGGCTCTCTGCCGGTCGACCGCCCGGTCGACCAGGGCCGTTTCCAGAGAGCAGACACTCTTTGGCGGTCGACCGGCCCATCCTGTGCACGTCTGTGCACGTCAGTCGACCGTTCCGGTCGACCGGCTCCTGGTCCGGTCGACCGGTCGGTCGACCGCCAGAGCCTGGCAGGTCTTTTACAGAAATTAAAACTTGGGTATTTTATTTAAAATAAAATTCCATAAATTCACAAAAAATCTACAAAATTAGGTTCAATATTATACTTTGATAAACAAACATGTTTGAGTAAAATCAAGACATGTTACAAACAATTTGAACTATTTTTGTAACTTAGGAATTTTGGTTAAAAACAAAATCCGTATTTTTCCAAATTTGTTTTTCCAAAACTTCTCCAAATATAAAAACAAGATATTTTAAACACTTTTCAAGCATGGTGTGTATGGATATGATCCACTACACATAAATGATGAAATATCTATGTTTTTGACAATAAGCACTAAAAATGGTTTTGGTTAAAAACATGTATATAATAAACTCCAAAAATCAAACCGGTATTTTTCCAAAATGAAAACTCTTTTGTATTTGTTCAAAATAAAAAACTCTTTAATGAAAACTCATCTAAACCAAGAGTGTGTGTGTGTATGGTATACTTGAGCAATCCATCAACTATTCTATCCTTTACATTTTATCTAAAAATAAAATCTTATCAAAAACAAACCTAGACACAAGTCTTGATCTTGAAGGTCTTCACTTGAAGTCTTCACATCTTCTTGACTTGGTCCAAACTTGATCCAAAGAGTTAGACTCCTCTTGAGTACTTGATGTGGTCTTGATGCATAGACTCTTGAATCAAACCGTGCTAGCTCAAAAACTTAACTTGAAATCCTTTGTTGAAGCTAAACACCAACTAAGATCTTGATTATAAATCTAAGACTAATTAAACACAAGATCATTAGTACTATAACTATATGAGTTAGATCATCGTCAAAACTAGAGTGATGGGCCTTTGGGCCAACAATCTCCCCCTTTTTGATGATGACAAAACTCATAGAGTTATATATGTATGGATTAAAGTAAAGCTTCAAAGAAGCTCCCCCTTAACTCATGCATCATAATAAAAAATAGATATGAAAATAAAGCACATAAACATGTATGCAAATATAAGGAGATAAACATGCCAATCAAGCATAAACTCATCAAATTCTTTTCTCCTTTTTGCAAAACAAAATAATATGCATAAACAAAAAATCTTCTCCCCCTTTATGTATAAAGCAAGGAAAACATGCATATATACTAAAATACTTCTCCCCCTTTTTGTCAATCATCAACAAAAGGGTTAAAGTAAACACAAAAATAATGTTCTCCCCTTTTTGTTAGAAACAATAAAAAATCAACAAAGGGGTGAACTCAAATCAATCAATAAAGAGATATGTGCGATATACATTCATGAAGAGGAAGACGCTAAATTAACTTCCCTACATATATGCATTACATGAAGAAGGGATGACAAGCCCTAATTCACATAACACATAATATGCAATACATAAGAGGAGATGTAAAGCTCCCCCTACACACGTGTACCGCATAAAGAAGAGTTGTCAAGCTCCTCAATATAAGATACACTCAACATGAATCTATATGTAGAAGAGATGTTAAGCTCCCCTTGCATATAGGCAATACACATCAAAACATTTTTAAAATTTCTTATTAAAACAGAATTTTGAATTATCTCAATAAAACAAATTTTGAGATATCTTAGTAAATCAAATTTTAAGATACCAATTGAAAATAAACATTACAAAATTTGAATTTTAATTGTAATTGACATATTTTACCAATTGAAATAACAATGAAATTTTGATATAAATTGTAATCTTGATACCAATGAAAGAAAGTATTTTAAATTTTGATACCAATATAAATTTTCATGGATACCAATTGAAATAAATAGATCAATAGATACCAATTAAAATATATTGTACATTTTGATATCAATAAAAAGACTAATTGTAAAAAAAATACCAATTGAAGATAATGCATAAGCTTATATAAAAGATACCAATTGAGAAATCAATTGAAAATTAAGATTTGAAGTAAGCTTAGCATAATCATACTTTGTGCTTTAAACATGTAAATATCTTGAAAATCAAGCACAAACAAATCATATATATGTATGAAAAGAGAATACCAATAGAAATTGATATTATTTGAATTGAAGCATACATATATAGAAAACAAAATATGAGTATATACAAAATAAATATCAATTGAGATATCAAATGAAAATAACAATGTAAATCAAGTATATAACTCATAATTACCACCCTTTTTATGCACAAGATAAAAAATTTTCAATAAAACTTACAAGGCATACTCGCCAATCCGTCCTCCCTTAAAAGGGTAGGTAGGGTTTTTCAAAATAATTTTGAAAATATTTTAGTATTGAAAATCACTACCAAATGAAAAATAATAACTAGTTAAAAGTAATTTTTAAAAAACTAGTTAAAGATCCTTCAAAACATGAACCAAATCATATGTATTATGAAACATACTAAATACACAAGATTCGACACTCAAGGTCCATAAAGCTCAAAATGATCATGAAACATAGTCATGAATAAACAAATAAAGTGAGTGCACAAGAATCATGTAATTAGCATTTTCCATGAAGATAATCAATGAAGCTCAAACTAAATATGAATATCATTTTATCAAATAAAAATCATGAAAATCATAAAGATTTTATTTTTCATTTTTAAAAACAAACTTCTAGGTATATGTATGTTTTTATTCAAAACTAACAATATGCATACATATCCCAAATATAAAAAGAGTCCATAAAGTAAATTGCATGAAGACAAATGACTCAAGGGGCATACATGTATATTTATTAGTTTTGACTAAAAATACCATATACATGAAGTAAAACATGAAAATAGACAAAATAAGTGTAAATGAGAAAATCATCAAAGCTAGGCTATACATGTGCATGTAGTGAGTACAAATGAACAATGAAGTGCAAACGTATATGAATCAAATGTTGCTCACTACTTGTACAAGTATATATATCCAAGTTTTGACAAAAACTACATTTAAACAAGTATTTACCACATGAAGCCTAAAACATAAAACATGAACATTTTAACAAACACTAAAAACATGCTAAAGATCATCAATCATAAATGCATGTAAATAAAGTAGGAGTTTAGAGATAGTTACCAAACCAAAGAATATGCTCTAATTCTCCAAAACATGGTGGTTGTCCAACCAAACCTCCTCGATAGCGGTGCATCAAATGTATGTCCATTAAGTCCATGTGCATCCACCACCAAGGCACCAACTCTCTCACGTCATGTGAGAGCCCGCACCTACATCAAATAAAAAAGATGGAGATTTTGGTACCCATTTTCTTTTGGGTCCATGGGGGTTAGCATCTAATGGAACCCAAACATTTTTCTTATCAAAATTAATATGATGTATCTTATCAAAACAAAACTTTGCTAAATGGCCTTTGCGGCCACAATGTGTACACTTGTACACTCTAATATGCATATGTGTATGAGTGTTATCATGACGTGCAAAGTGTGCATATGCATGATGTGGGTGATGTGCATGAATATGTGGAGCTTGTTTCCTTGAAAATAAGGTTTCCAATCTCTTATGATTAAATACACATTTGCTCAAATTTGAGCTCAAACAATCAATTTTATTTTTCAAAAATTTAACTTCATTTTTATTAATGGTTGTGGCATGAAGAGCATGATCAACAATCTTTTTCTTTTTAGAAACATTTACTCTTTCTTTTTCAATAATTTTTCTTTTTAAAGAAGTGTTTTCATTTAAAGCAACTTCTTTTTGTTTTTCCACCAAAACAATTTTATTTTTCAAAGAAGTGTTTCCTTCACAAAGATCATTCAATTTAGAAAGTAAGAAAATATTTTCATTTTTCAAACATTCATTTTCTTTGAAACATTTTCAAATTTAGTTTGAAAAGAATCTTTTTTTTAACATGCAATCAAATTTATTTTTCATTTTCTTGTTGTCCTTTATAAGCAATTCATATTTTTCAAGAAGTTGTTGACAAAATGATTCAAGCTCATTGTAAGACATATCAACATCCTCTTCTAACTCGGATTCGATAGTTACCTCAAGAGGCTTATCCCCTTGGACCATGTAGCATACATTGGAAGCGTCACTTCCAACATCCGAGTTGCTCCCCGCATAATATTATTCTTTTTCGCTAAGGGAGATGATGGTGTTTCATATTATAAAAGCCGAGTCAATGTTAGTAGCCCTACATAAATAATCATTGTTTAGGGTACTCTTCAAAGCATGAATGGCTTTTGAGTTAGCCTCAATATATTTGCTATTATTAACATATGAATCTTTAATAGTAGCAAGATAAACATGAATGCCTAGGCCTTTGAGGTATAAGGACATCTTAACCTTCCAAGTTTGGATGTTAAGAATGTCAAAGGTGGGAGATGACATGAAATCCATGGTGTGTGTACAAATATTGTGATTAGCTATAAAATGAGGATCTTTAACTCTAAGTTGTTAGACCCAAATCAAGAGCACTTGGCTCTGATACCAATTGTAAATCACCTAGATGGGGGTGAATAGGTGATGAGCTAATCTAATGGTTAATTAAGCGGAATTAAAACTTATTTAATGCAAACTCAAACTTCTTAAAATAAACACCACGTATAACACAAAAGTGCAGCCGGATTCCCCGTGAAGGGCTCTGGACTAACTCCTCAAGATTCCTCTAAATAAGAGTTGAGGTGCCGCGTTGGCTCTCTTGGTTGAATACAAGTGTTAGCAAACAACCCCAAGCATATAATAATATGAGCACAAATATATATCAAGCATATAAAGATGAAAGCAATATAAGCATACAAGATATAAACAAGTAAGAGATAAAAAGAGAGCAATCGCAAACACGGGAGATTTGTTTCGAGGTTCGAGCACACTTGCTCTACATCCCCGCCTTCAACACTATGAAGGATTTCAACTAAAAACCGATCCCACCGGATCACTCGGTGCCACAACACCTACAAGGTGAGTTCACACTTGAACTCCTTGGACTCTCTAGTCCCTTCATTTGTTCCCGCAAGAACACACCGCAAGCCCACTAGCTCGCCAAGGCCGCACCTCAAACACTGAATTCACACTAGAACCCGAAACAATGCGAACACACACGTCCGCCTCCTCAAAGCACAAGAAGAAGTCTTTGGTGATCACAACACTTGATTACCTAAAAAAAAATCTCACAATAACACTCCTATAGGATGAATATATCAATGGATAGCTCAACTGTTTGTGAGAAAAACAAGGATTAAAATAGTGGAGGAAAACTCAAGAAATCACTTTGAAAACACTCTTGATAAACTTCCCTTTTGATTGGAAATATTTGCTCTCAAACAAGTGGAGAAAACTCTGAAATAGATGGGAAAAACTGAAATCACCTTGAGGGGGGGTGAATAGGTGATAAGGCTAATCTAATGAACTAAATGCAGAATTACAAAACTAATTGCAACAACACTTCGTGCAACCAACGAGTGTAGCCGAATTCCCCGTGAAGGGCTCTGGACTAACTCATCTTGATCCTCTGAATAAGAGTTGAGGCGCTATATGAAGCTCTCGTGGTTAAGCACAAGTGAGGCACACAAGCAAACACAACCAAGCATATAGATATGGGCAATATGAATAATGCACTATACAAATAAAGAGAGAGAGAGAGAGAGAGAGAGAGAGAGAGAGAGAGAGAGAGAGTTGAGAGTCAATTGATCAAACGCAAACAAGAAGATGATGGAATTGAAGAACAAAACAAATCTCCCAAATTTTTATTTTCTTTAATTTTTCCAAACCTAAAAACAAAACCAAATTTGAAGTTTAAAGCCCAAAACACTTTTGAAAACTTAAAAATAAACTCTGGAGAAGCTCTGATTTTTCTTTCTTAAAAACTTATCAAAATACCAAAGAAATGGGGCTTAAATAGCCCTCCAACAAAAAACTAGCCGTTGAGACTGTTTGTCAGTCCTGGCGGCTGGCGGTCGACCGGCCGGTCGACCGCCAACGGTCATATTTTTGACCGTTGGAAGAAACCGGTCGACCGCCCAAAACCCAAAACCAGAGAGCAAAGCTCTCTGGCCGGTCGACCGACCCGGTCGACCGTGCCATGAACCTGGCCAACGTGCACAAGGCTGTGCACGGTCGGTCGACCGACTCTGGGGTCCGGTCGACCGGCCCGGTCGACTGCCAGAGCCTGACAGGCTGGGTTCTGGGTCAGAAAACTGGGTAAATATTCTAAAAAAATCCCATAAAACTTCTAAAAATTCACAAAAATAGTTTCTAACATTATATATGCTATACAAACATGTGATAAAAATTTCAACATAAATATCAAACATTTTGAACCATTTTTGTGTCTTACAAATATTTCCGAAAACCAAAACCTGTTTTTTTCCAAACTTTGATTTTTCATATAAACTTTGTCCAAAACATATCCAAATACAAAAACATGATACTTAAACACTTTGAAGCATGTTGTATATGGATAGAAATCCAATATACATAAACATATATATATCATTGTTTTTGACTTTAATTCCAAAATATATTTTGTTAAAATACCAAAACCTAAAACTCATGAATAGGCATATCAAAATAAGTTTGTCTAGGATATGAAGCATGTATGTATATAGAACATATCTAATATACATTTAAATAATGTAAACTTGTTTTGAACATATCTATTCATGGAAACCAATATCGGTTAAACCAAAAACCGAAAAAAACTAAATGTCCAAAACATAAAACGTGTGTATTGTGAACTTGAGCATATCACACTATCTAATCTTTACACATGGATCTAAAATACAAACTAAACTAGGATACCTAAGTCTTCTTGTAGAGTGCCGTCTCCAAGACGACTCGATCCAAAACTCCGTGATCCACCGAGCTAGACTCCAACGAGTGCTATGTATGATCTTGTTGCTCGGGCTCTTGAATCACCATGTGAAAGGCTTCAAAACTCCTTTGTTGAAGCTAATTACCAACTAATATCTTGATAAAGGATCTGAAACTAATCATCACAAGATTATTAGTAAACATAACTACATGAGTTAATCATCATCAAAACTAGAGTGGAGGCCTCTGGGCCAACAAAAACTAGGTTTAAAACTCTCCTCAAATCTTAACTAAAACAGCTCAAGAAAGACCCAATTTATAGGCTATCCAAAAACTAACCGTTACAGCCAGGATGATCTGTCGGTCGACCGCTCGGTCGACCGGCCAACGGTCAAAATTCTGACTGTTGTGCCAGCGGTCGACGGGCTGGTCGACCGTGGCAAGGATACAGAGAGATGGGCTCTCTGCCGGTCGACCGCCCGGTCGACCGGGGCCGTTTCCAGAGAGCAGACACTCTCTGGCGGTCGACCGTGTGGTCGACCGACCCATCCTGTGCACGTCTGTATACGTCGGTCGACCGTTCCGGTCGACCGGCTCCTGGTCCGGTCGATCGGTCGGTCGACCGCCAGAGCCTTGCAGGCCTTTTACAAAAATTAAAACTTGGATATTTTATTTAAAATAAAATCTCATAAATTCACAAAAAATCTATAAAAATAGGTTCAATATTAAACTTTGATAAACAAATATGTTTGAATAAAATCAAGACATGTTACAAACAATTTGAACTATTTTTGTAGCTTAGAAATTTTAGCTAAAAACAAAATCCGTATTTTTCCAAATTTGTTTTTCCAAAGCTTCTCCAAATACAAAAACAAGATATTTTAAACACTTTTCAAGCATGGTGTGTATGGATATGATCCACTACACATAAATAATGAAATATCTATGTTTTTGACAATAAGCACTAAAAACGGTTTGGTTAAAAACATGTATATAATAAACTCCAAAAACCAAACCGGTATTTTTTCAAAATGAAAACTCTTTTGTATTTTTCCAAAATAAAAAACTCTTTAATGAAAACTCATCTAAATCAAGAGTGTGTGTGTATATGGTATACTTGAGTAATCCACCAACTATTCCATCTTTTACATTTTATCTAAAAACAAAATCTTATGAAAAACAAACCTAGACACAAGTCTTGATCTTGAAGGTCTTCACTTGAAGTCTTCACATCTTCTTGACTTGGTCGAAACTTGATCCAAAGAGCTAGACTCCTCTTGAGTACTTGATGTGGTCTTGATGCATAGGCTCTTGAATCAAACCGTGCTAGCTCCAAAACTTGACTTGAAATTCTTTGTTGAAGCTAAGCATCAACTAAGATCTTGATCATAAATCTGAGACTAATTAAACACAAGATCATTAGTACTATAACTACATGAGTTGATCATCATCAAAACTAGAGTGATGGGCCTTTGGGCCAACAGAGGTGGGCACTAAGCCAAGCACAAAGTAAAGGAAAGATTACAACTTGGTGATCCTTATGATCACAAACAACACTTAGTAATCTTGAAAGATCACATACAAATTTCCTCACAAAACAAGATCATATAGATAGATTTGAGATGATAGCTCAACTATGTGAGAAAATAAAGTATTTGAAAAACAAATCTCAAAAATAAAATACTTAGGAAAACTCTAGATATGAAAATTAAAGAATAAAATAAATTTCTCAAAGACTTATTTTTCTTTGATTTTTCAAAAATTTAAAAGCATATAAAGATTTGATTTTAAAGCACAAAAACTCTTTTGAAACTTGCTGTAAAAACTCAAAAGAAGATAGAAAAAATTACTTTTAAAAATCTTATGAAAATATGGCCAAAACAGCCCTTATATAGGGCCTAGAAAAAATAGAGCCATTGGGGTCAAAACGTGCCCGAAATGGGCTGTCGGTTGACTGACCAACGGTCGAATTTTTGACTATTTGAGCCGTCGGTCGACCGCCCTAAGGCACAATGAAAGTTTTCACTAAAGAGCATCCTCTCGATCGATCGACCGTTGGCCAGATCCAGAGAGCAAGTGATTAGTACACAAATGTGCATATTTTACCATATCATCCCATACATTTTAGCAAATAAATATATGATTTTCACTCATCTTCTCTGTATTTTTACAGGTCCATAACTGAAATGGGAGAAAGCCCAATAATCACTTTAATTAGCAATAATTAAAGAGATTAATTCCAAGCCCAAGATAAATCCCAAATTTGAAATCAGAATCCAGAGAGATCCGCGTAACAACTCAAGATTCTAGAAGGCCACGTGGATAACAACCTCGCAACCAACTCACAACAGAAAGTTGTTGCCAAACGGTTGAGATACTGCCGCAAATCCCGGGATTTTCCCGCCAATCTGCGGCCAGATCTGGGCCGTTGAGTCCCAGATTCTGGCCACCTGTCCGGGTTCTGGAGAGTTCTCTCAGGGCCTATAAATACTGCACCTGGACCTGCGAGCAAGGATGGAACAACAAGAGAAGGAGATTAGAGATTAGTTGCATGTATTTTCTTAGGTTTTTCTTTAGGTTTTAGTTCTCCTTCCTCTTCTTCCCTAGATCTTTGCAAGAGAGAGATTGTAAGAGAGAGAGACCTTGTGTAAGCAAGGGTGACACTTGTGGAGCAAGGATTGATCCATTCTCTTCAACTCTACTTGAGCAAATTCTAGTATTACTTGCTTTCTTTAATTCATGCTTTTATTTCCTTGCAATTTTACTTCATGCTTTGCTTTTCTTTTGTAATGGCTAGTGACTAATTTCCTTCTACATGACTAGCTAACACTAATCTTGCTTAACTACTAACTCATGGGTGATTGCTATATTTAATCTTGCAAAGTGTATGATCTTCTCTTCTCCGATGGGTTTCTTTCATTTCTTGGCAAGTATCTTGTTGTAATACTCCATATGATTCATGTGTGCCTCATTTAGAGTCTTGTCTAGAACAAGTGCCTTGATGGAACATGGAGATGGATCACCAAACATATGCTAATAGACGTACAACTTCTTCACTTTCAATTGATGTATGTTGTATCTTCTTCCTTAGCCTCCCTTGTGTGTCGCTCTTTTGATTCCATTATTGAAAGTCTACTTGTAGGCCAATGATATCTATGAAGGCTACAAGACAAGTCCAAGAATGATCCCCCGTCATCCAAGTGGGAAAGTAATTAGACCAACACGCAAGACATACATATGCCGATGAATCAACATGAGGCAAGCATCACCATCACGGAGATTAGTAAGTTAGCAAGTTAGTCATGTTAGCTAGTCATGGTTTTTTTCACCTTCAAAGTCTTCTTCAAGTTTTCATTCTTTAGTTTAGTCCAAAGCAAATCTTGATTTTGATTTCTTTTCCTTTTTCATCATGAACATATCCACCGATTCTTTTACTTTTTTTTCCATGTTTTATTCATTCTTTTGAGCAAAGAAGAATCTTCGTTTTACATCTTCACTACCTATCGTAAAGCTTCCATCGCGAGCTCTCCCTGAGAATCGACTCGGTATAGCCCTATGCTATAACAGAGATTGGAAAGGGTACATTAATCATCTTTCATATATTTGTGGAGTGATCTAAGCACTTGAGGTTGTTTCTAAACCTTATCTCTCTTTCATTTGAATATACATTGTGTGCTCATTTATACTCCATAATACGACACCTTTCTCCGTCTAACCAAAATGGCGCCGTTGCCGGGGAGAGCAACGTTTTTGGTTTAAAGTGAAGAACTAAACGAATCTTCTTCTCTGTTGCAGGTTACAGGTTGAAGAAACAGGAAACTTTGCATTGCAGTGACATATAAGTGGACCTGGGCCTCTGCTCTCGAAAGCAGAGACCAGGATCCCTCAGTTTTGCCGCAAATTCTGGGTTTTTGCCGCAGAGTTGCGGCAATCCTGAGTTGACTACTTACCAACTTTCTGCAGGGTCTCCAGCTCTGTAAAATTCAGCTGCTGCAATAATTAATACTTGTATTCTTCACCTTATATCTGCTTAATAATCATCAGTAAAAAATTGGTTGTTAACGTTAAAAATTGTTTAGACATTTGCATTCTAGGCACATGTCTTTCAATTCCTTTACTTTTACTGTTGAAGAGTGCTGGAGACAAGGTACGTGCGCATTGCATCTAGACTAGGACTCACTCTTTGTTTGATTTAATTACGCTTTGAGTGAACCTTGTTTGTTGATATCGTACACTTGCACAAATCAATTCTAAGGGCATAACCCATAAAAAAGTTAAGGTGGGGATTTTATCACCTCTTCCTTAGCCCGAAAATCATTTTCCCACGCACTCACAATCCTAAGCTTCTAAATAAAATTTGCTAGACGTTGGCCCTAGGGACATCCGGACTCACTTAGGAGATTATCCTAAGGGGGAAAAGTGTTGGAAATTGACTTTTGTAAAATCAGTGTCTAGGAAAGGGATTGAGGGCCAAAAGCCCGAAGGTTGCTGGTTACTTAATTAAGGAACGTCTCTGACGGAAAACCTCCCACCAACCTTGCCCTTCCCTGGCTGATTTGCTTATAGTCAAAGTCTACACTAAACCTCCTTTGGACAGTCTAATCTGTTAGGAGTCGTCTAGGTCCAGGAACCCTAGAAAGCTTGGATTGATTTTTCTTTTATTGTTTGTTATTTTTTTTTTCTTTTTCGCTGGTGTGATCGGTGCACGTTGTTTGTGATTGTATATACGAGAGTGGTTCCGTGATTCAAATTCTGCAACACTTACACAACCACTTGACATTATGGAAAATAACATCTCACTTCAAGATCGATTTTATCCGATTCGCACCTCCCTTCCATCCT
The DNA here is from genome assembly GCA_038442645.1 of Agave tequilana. Classification (NCBI taxonomy): domain Eukaryota; kingdom Viridiplantae; phylum Streptophyta; class Magnoliopsida; order Asparagales; family Asparagaceae; genus Agave; species Agave tequilana. Next base: position 30,292 of record JAVJIF010010203.1, on the reverse strand, counting down.
GCATTCTTCTCCCCGAGCCAAATGGAAATCACTTTGAGCTGAAACCGCAATACATTAATACACTTCCCCGATTCCATGGTCTTGAGTCTGAGGACGCGTACCTCTTTATTCGTGAGTTTGAAGAGGTATGCCAATGATGAGAATTTTCCAATTGACCGAGGATGCTGTTAGGTTAAGGTTTATACCATTTGCACTGAAGGATTTAGCTAAGAAGTGGCTTTACAATCTTCCCGTCAGTTCCATATCTTCATGGGAGGATTTTGTAAAAGTCTTTCTTAAGAAATTCTATCCTATCCACAAAACAGCCCTCATGCGCAAGAATATCATGCAATTCAAGCAGGAACCAAATGAACCTTTCTGGAAGTATCTTGAGCGTTTCAAGGACCTTCTAGCCCTGTGTCCTCATCACGGCATAGAGAAATGGCGTTTATGCCAGATTATCTATGACGGTCTAGATTACCAAACGAAAACCCTCCTTGAATCAATGTGTCAAGGGGAATTTTTGAAGAAAGATGAACATCAGGGGTGGGATCTCTTTGAAACCCCAGCTGAGAAAACCATTCAGTGGGAGTCATGTCCTGATAAATCCACTCCCACCACTTCCAGAACTGGTACACACTCCATAAAATCCTCTATAGCCGCAGAAGCCAAGATCACACAATTGATGAAGAGGATAGAACTGCTTGAGTCTAGGGGAAATTCTGTTGTAAATCAGGTCAACCCATTACCTGTGATCAACCGGGTTGCACCTACTGTCATGACCTTAACCATGTCTTTGAGGAGTGTCCTTTGTATCAGCCCCAATCATATCAGGAGAACTTGAATGCAGCATTTACCAGACATCCATACTCCAACACATACAATTCGGGATGGCAGAACCATCAAAATTTTTCATGGAGTCAGTCTGGTCCTGAGCATCATATGCCACCACTTCCATATCCATATAATGCTCAGTCTCACCCATCTAGTTTCAATCAGAATTTACTGTATGTTCATCCATCCCAAAGTCCACCACAGTCATATCAGAACCCACCACCACTCTACCAATCACAATTCCAGTCTCCATATCATCAACATCCACCCCAGAATAATTCAGAAATATCAGAGTTGAGGAAAATGCTAGAAACCTTTACAAAGAACCATCAGCAGGAGATGAATAAAGTTCAGGTCCAGATCAGGCAATTAGCTGAGAGACAAAATGGAATGTTCCCAAACCAGCCAGTGCCAAATCCCAAACATCACTTCCCTTTGAATGAAGTGGAAGATTCAGGACCCAGTCAATGTCATATTATTCATACCCTGAGATCTGGAAAACAAATAGATAATAAGGTTTCTAGTCACCATCTCATCCAGCACCAAAGCCGATACCTCCTGTTCCAATGCAACCAGCTTCTGACAAACCATCTTCTAGTACAGAGTCATCCACTTCAAAAGCCAAGGGTAAAGAAAAGGTAGATGAGCAACCCTATAAGCCTGTTGTACCATTTCCAAATAGGCTTAAAATAACAAGACAAATGCTCACATGGAGAACATAAGAGAAATGTTTAATAAGGTCCAAATCAATGTCCCTCTTCTTGATGCCATACAACAAGTGCCATCATATGCCAAATTTTTGAAGGAAATGTGCACCAAGAAGAGAAAGACCCAAGTCCCTAAGAAAGTCTTCCTAGCATCATCCATCAATGAGCTGCTCAATGGTCCAACTCCTGTTAAATACAAAGACCCAGGTAGCCCCACCATTTCATGCATCATAGGACAGACTACCATCAATAGGGCACTTCTTGATTTGGGGGCCAGCATCAATCTCCTGCCTTTCTCTGTGTATCAGCAATTAGGGTTAGGGGATCTCCGTCCTACCCAAATGACCATACAATTGGCTGATCGCTCTGTCACTAGACCCAAGGGAGAAATTCATGATGTCCTTGTCAAGGTTGGGGGATTCATTTATCCTGTTGACTTTGTAGTCCTTGAAACAAAACCTGTGTCAAATTCCAATCAAAGGGCTCAAACTCCTGTCATTTTGGGACGACCATTCCTGGCTACTGCAAATGCCATCATTAATTGCCGGAATGGATCAATGAGGTTCACCTTTGGTAACATGTCTCATGAACTCAATGTCTTCCATACACAACCTCGTAAAACAAAAGATCAAACATTTGAGGTTAGCTTCATTAGTAACAATTGTGAGGAAGAAGGTGAAGATCCAAAAGATGAGTCACAATCTTGTGATTCTCTTATCCGAGTACCCTTTCAAAAGGGGAAAGTTGATTTAGATATTTTCACTTTCAATGAGCCAACTCTGACTGTATTCGAACCTCCGATTGATATATCCTTTGAAGACCTGTTTGCTGATGAGATCATGTATCTAGATGAGTCAACTCGGGGTAGGTTAGCTGATTGTCCACTTCCGGATGTTGACCTTGGTTTTGAAGAATTGTATGGAGAGGAGCTGAAATTCCTTAACATTGGAAGTGATGAGATTCAGAGTGAGAGTGGTGATAAGGAATTTGTTTGTGAACAATGTGGTGGAATGAGTGTGAATGATAATAATAAAAAATTGAATCTGGAAATACCTAAGGCTACAATAATTCAAACCGTTTCCCAATTGAACTCACGAAAGCAGACGCATTGGAATGATGGGAAACGGGCCAGAGGAAAGCGACCAAAAGCCTAGGTAATGGTTACACTTGTATATACTCTTTGTAAATAATTTTTTGCACTTTTTTGTAAATAAAAGTTTCTTCCCTCTCTATTTGTTTCATGCATACATATATCACGATGCATTGAGGACAATGCATGAAATAAGTGTGGGGGAGGGTTTACTAACATAGAGTTTTTAGATCTTCTTTCTTTTACATTTCTTTTAGAAAAAAAAATAATAATAAAAAAAAACTTTTTGAAATAAGAGACAAAGTTTTGATCTATTTTTAAGAAAATTAAGATGTATCTTAGAAATTAAGAAAGCCTTAATTATGACATCTTAAACCTAGTTGAAATAATAGATCTTGTTTGAAATTATAGGCTAAGTAAGTAAAATTGGGGATATATTTTTATCTTGAATTTTTTGCCTTAGACAGTATGCACTTCACACTTACACATTTTTGGGATGGAAACAAAGACCAAAATGCCATAAAAATAAAGAAAAAAAAGAAAAAAATGTATATATATAAATAAAACATCACCTATTAAGCTGGATAAATGTGCCTCAAGAAGCATGATTATTCACGCCTAACGGTGGTAATCACTCATTAAGCTGGAGAATTATGCCTCAAGAAGCATGGTTATTCACGCCTAACGGTGATTAAAAAGAATAATCCCCCTTAGTTTTGTGGCCTTTTTTACTCGAGACCTTAAACCCGAGGGATGTTTTCTCATCTGGTGCCCTAAGACCGACTGGTTTGGGAGTCATCGGTTAAAGGCTCGTTACAAGAGTGAACTAGAAAGCCTAAACTAAGGGAAGAAAAAAAAAGAAAAAAATATATATATATATATATAAATAAATGGCTTGATGGTTGGAGTTGAAATCCCAGAAATCTTCACTGTCACGGTGTGCATACTATCTAGGTTTTATGAAGGATAAAATATTCAATCCAATTTTGAATTCTTACCTTAATTGAAGACAAGATCTTGCATGGAGACTAAGTTTAAGGAAGAATGATTATAGGTGGACTTATGACCTAAGATCACTTATATTTTTGCAAAAATAGTTCGAAAACATGTCTCTCTTTCAAAATGAATTTTCAAAATACTAACATTTGTATTCTTTCTTTATGGATTTTGTGGGTGCAATCCGCTGAAAACCCTCAGGAGACAACACTCCTCCTCTAGGGTAACCTAGAGGTTTAACGGCTTGTTGCACATGCTCAGTGCAATCGCGTCACCTGCGAAAGTGGTGTAATAAAATTGGTAGTATAGTTTTTCTTTTCTTTGTTTTGCTCGGGACGAGCAAAAGAATAAGTGTGGGGGTGTGATTAGTACACAAATGTGCATATTTTACCATATCATTCCCATACATTTTAGCAAATAAATATATGATTTTCACTCATCTTCTCTGTATTTTTACAGGTCCATAACTGAAATGGGAGAAAGTCCAATAATCACTTTAATTAGCAATAATTAAAGAGATTAATTCCAAGCCCAAGATAAAGCCCAATTTGAAATCAGAATCCAGAGAGATCCGCGTAACAACTCAAGATTCTAGAAGGCCACGTGGATAACAACCTCGCAACCAACTCACAACAGAAAGTTGTTGCCAAACGGTTGAGATACTGCCGCAAATCCCGGGATTTTCCCGCCAATCTGCGGCCAGATCTGGGCCGTTGAGTCCCAGATTCTGGCCACCTGTTCGGGTTCTGGAGAGTTCTCTCAGGGCCTATAAATACTGCGCCTGGACCTGCGAGCAAGGATGGAACAGCAAGAGAAGGAGATTAGAGATTAGTTGCATGTATTTTCTTAGGTTTTTCTTTAGGTTTTAGTTCTCCTTCCTCTTCTTCCCTAGATCTTTGCAAGAGAGAGATTGTAAGAGAGAGAGAGCTTGTGTAAGCAAGGGTGACACTTGTGGAGCAAGGATTGATCCATTCTCTTCAACTCTACTTGAGCAAATTCTAGTATTACTTGCTTTCTTTAATTCATGCTTTTATTTCCTTGCAATTTTACTTCATGCTTTGCTTTTCTTTTGTAATGGCTAGTGACTAATTTCCTTCTACATGACTAGCTAACACTAATCTTGCTTAACTACTAACTCATGGGTGATTGCTATATTTAATCTTGCAAAGTGTATGATCTTCTCTTCTCCGATGGGTTTCTTTCATTTCTTGGCAAGTATCTTGTTGTAATACTCCATATGATTCATGTGTGCCTCATTTAGAGCCTTGTCTAGAACAAGTGCCTTGATGGAACATGGAGATGGATCACCAAACATATGCTAATAGATGTACAACTTCTTCACTTTCAATTGATGTATGTTGTATCTTCTTCCTTAGCCTCCCTTGTGTGTCGCTCTTTTGATTCCATTATTGAAAGTCTACTTGTAGGCCAATGACATCTATGAAGGCTACAAGACAAGTCCAAGAATGATCCCCCGTCATCCAAGTGGGAAAGTAATTAGACCAACACGCAAGACATACATATGCCGATGAATCAACATGAGGCAAGCATCACCATCACGGAGATTAGTAAGTTAGCAAGTTAGTCATGTTAGCTAGTCATGGTTTTTTTCACCTTCAAAGTCTTCTTCAAGTTTTCATTCTTTAGTTTAGTCCAAAGCAAACTTGATTTTGATTTCTTTTCTTTTTCATCATGAACATATCCACCGATTCTTTTACTTTTTTTTCTATGTTTTATTCATTCTTTTGAGCAAAGAAGAATCTTCGTTTTACATCTTCACTACCTATCGTAAAGCTTCCATCGCGAGCTCTCCCTGAGAATCGACTCGGTATAGCCCTATGCTATAACGGAGATTGGAAAGGGTACATTAATCATCTTTCATACATTTGTGGAGTGATCTAAGCACTTGAGGTTGTTTCTAAACCTTATCACTCTTTCATTTGAATATACATTGTGTGCTCATTTATACTCCATAATACGACACCTTTCTCCGTCTAACCAGCAAGCTCTCTGGATCAGTCGACTGCGGTCGAGCGGCCCAATGGCCAGAGCTTGTGCACGTAGTTGTGCACCGTCTGGTCGACCGAGCCACTGGATTGGTCGACTGGTTGGTGGACTGCCGGCAGCCCAGAATAGAAATTTAGGGTTTAAAATCTAACTTTGTAATACCATAAAAATTCAAATAAAAAACATAAAATTTCAAAAAAATAAGTTCTTATAAATATTTGAAGTACAAATAAGTATGATAAAAAATTAACACATATTACAAACTATTTGAACTATTTTTGAGGCATGAAAATATTAGCTTTAAACAAAAACTGTATTTTCTAAAACTTAGAATTTTGAAATGAAAATTCGTTTTCTCTCCAAAACTTATATAAGTATAAAAACAAGATATTTGAAACACATATGAAGTGTTGTGTGTATGAATAGAATCCAATATACATGGTAAATGATATATCTATGTTTTTGACATTAAATTCAAAACTAAGTTTTGATAAAATAAAACTTAAAACCATGAACTAGAATCACTAAAATAAGTTTTTAGATAATATGAAGGAATAATGTATATAGGTGAAATCCAATTTATATTTAAACCATGTAAACTTCTTTTGATTCTATCTATTAATGAAAATCATATATATTCTTGAAAATCCAAAACAGTGAAACCGAAACAAAAACTATTTAACTTTTGTGTGTGTATACTTGAGTATATCAAGACTAAATATCTTTACCCCAAGATCTAAATAATAAACTAAACAAATCTAAATCGAAGTCTTTTTGTTGATCATCATCTCCAAGACGACTCCATCTAAACTTGATCCAAATGAGCTTGACTCCATCCGAGTATTAGATGCGATCTTGATGCGCGAGCTCTTGAATCAATACGTGATAGCTTCAAAACTTGACTTTGAATCATTTGTTGAAGCTAATCACCTACTAAGATCTTGATCAATATCTGAAACTATATAAACACAAGATCATTAGTAACTTAACTTCATAAGTTAGTCATTATCAAAACTAAGGTGAAAGGCCTTTGAGCCAATAAAGTTCTGGATCTCTTAATTGAAAATTTGGATTCACTTCTTGGTTATCATTTGTGCGTTGAGATTTTATTTATTAAAATTTTTAATTTTCGCATTTGATTAGACCATCACCTATTCACCCCCCCCTCAAGGTGATTTTCAGTTTCCCTGAACTAGTCTATCCCACTACACTAGCTATTTTCATGTGCTAGTCTATCCACTACACTAGCAGTTTTCTTGTGCTAATCCACCTTTCTATCACAGTGGCAATCTCCATGTCTCGATCCCGCTTTCCTTTTCACTGTTGATTCTCACGCCCAAGGGTCTTAGGCCCGCATCAAACCAGTGTTTCTAACCCAAAAGGTGTTTCTACTCTATGTGCTCTGGCAGGTATGATCAGGGAGCGTCCAGTCACTTATGGTGGAGATTCATCCACAGCAAACTTGTGAGATTTTTTCCACCACAAAGTGGTGCTTTCATTAAGAGCTTGAGTATACACTCAACGTCTCACTCCCTTCCAACCAAACCTTCCTAAAAAGCCTCTCTCTTAGCATCGATGACCCCCAAGAAGTACATAATCATCCACAACGGCGCCCCTTCCAAAGGCAGGACCAATACCAACACTAGAGGCATGGTCCTTCACACATCGCCAATCGCGAAGTGCCACAGATGATGTCGGCTCCTCTTTGTCTCAAAGGATAGTCACCAGCGCTCAAACACTACTATTCGAAGGACAAATTCTTCATATGCTCGCCGACATGAAAGAGTAGATAAAAAGCAGCAAGGCCAGTCAGATCATGATCAGGAGCAGGCAGCTCTCGATCGTGAGAACGCCATTCGTGAACAGGAGATGATGAGGCAACTCAACGACCAACTATAGGCTCAAATCGTCGCCCTCCAAGGCACTGAGGCGCAAATGCAATCAGGGGACGAACCCAGAAGGCGGAAGACAGAGGACGATAAGCTAAGGCGGCCCAGACTAACGTCTCTCCTGTATGAAGACAGTTTTGACAATGAAGCGGACTTGTCTTGTTACATAACAGGAGTTCAGCGCGATCAGACTCAGAGAAAGATCGAAGATCCCGGACATCAGAACCCTCGATGAATTGGTTCAGAGGAGGATCCAAGAGGCAAATTTGCAGTTTTGTAGCGGACCAACACTAGCAGCTACCAAAATCTTTAACTCCCCTCTCTTCGAGGAGATCCTGAAGTCTGAGTTCCCGAAGAAATTCTCAGCTCCGATCTTTAACTACTACTTGATTGTTCATCAAATGTGCATAACTTTAGTCATATTTTCACATTTTTTTTTATTAACATTATTATGCAATGGTATTTTTGCTTAGTATTGTACAAGCCTCCATAAACTCAAGGAAGAAAGAAACCATGATTAAAGAAGCCCAAAAGTCCATCAAGTCCAAGTAAATTCAGAGATAATCCTATCCTAATTCAGAGATAAAAGAAAATCAATTTAAATTAAGTTTCTTGAGCTCAAAGTCAAAGATAAAGGAGGAGAATTCAAGTTTAAATTCAGATTTATAGATAACTTGTTTCCTAAGTAATCTAGGAAACAAGATTATTTTAAATTCCGGAGAGCAAATGAAGATTCTGAGTATATATCTTCACATGGACGGACGAGATGAAGCCAGAGTCCAAAATGCGTACCTTGACTCCCCTTCTGTGCCGCGAAAACGCGATAAAACCTGCGTTTTCACGGTTTTCGGGTGGGGCGTGATGGTTTGGTGTGTGTGTTAGTTTGAGACTCTACCCTCTATTTCCCTACAAATAGAGAGATAGAGCCAGAGAGAGGGGATGGCTGAGAAGATCAAAGTTTAGGTTTTTATTAGTTTTCTATTTCTTTTCAAATTTAGTTTATATTTTCTAAGTTTTAGAAGAAAGAAAAATTTTTGTAAGAAGAAGAAGTCATTATAATTTGAGATGACAGATCAATACAAGGTGCTTTTATTCTTTTCATATCTCCCTTGTTATTTACTTGTTTTTCTTCTTTATTTCATGCAATCTTCTTCATATAATATGCTTAGTTTAGATTATACCATGAGTAACTAAACCCTCTTTCATGACTTGCTGATATTGTAGGATCACCTAGAGGGGGGTGAATAGGTGATGGCTAATCTAAAGGTCACTTAATGCCAAATAATGCGGAATTAAAAACTATTATGACCTAAACTAAACTCTTAAACTAAACACCACGTATAACACAAGAGTGTAGCCGAATTCCCCGTGAAGGGCTCTAGACTAACTCCTCTAGATTCCCCTAGATAAGGGTTGAGGTGCCGCGTTGGCTCTCTTAGTTAAATACAAGTGTTAGCAAATAATCCCCAAGAAAGTATAGCAATTAAGCACAAATGCATATCATGCATATAAAGATAAACACAATAAAGACAAGCAAGATATAAACAAGAGACAAAGAGAGAGAGAGTGAGGAATCGCAAACACAAGGGATTTGTTTCGAGGTTCGAGCACACTTGCTCTGCATCCCCGCCTTAGACACACGAAGGATTTCCACTATAAATGATCCCACCGGATCACTCGGTGCCGCAACACCTATAACGAGTTCCCACTAGAACTCCTTGGACTCTCTCTAGTCCGTACACACCACAAGCCCGCTGGCTCGCCGAGTACGCACCTCAAACAAAGAGTTCGCACCCGAACTCGAAACACCGAGTCCCCACTAGGACCCGAAACAATGCGAACACAACCGTCCGCCTCCTCAAAGAACAAAGATGAACTTTGGTGATCACAACTCTTGATCACCTAAAATCCTCTCACAACAAATCCCTATAGGTAGATATAGCAATGGATGGCTCAAGTGTTGTGTGAGAAAACAAGGATTGAAACTATGGTGAAAAACTCAAGAAATCTCTTTTAAACACTCTTGATAAAAACTCCCTTTTGATAGGAAATATTTGCTCTCAATTTTGTGGAGAAAACCTCTTGAAAGAGTAGGAAAAACTGGCTAAAACTCTCCAAAAAACTTAATCAAAACAGCCCCAAATGCCCCATTTTATAGAGCTAGAAAAACTAACCGTTGGGGTCTGTCAGAACTACCGGTCGACCGGTCGGTCGACCGCCAACTGTCAGAAATCCGACCGTTGGGGCTTCGGTCGACCGGCCCGGTCGACCGAGCCTCTGGAACAGAGAGCAGTCTCTCTGTCGGTCGACCGATCCGGTCGACCGGGGTTTTCCAGAGAGCAGAAGCTCTCTGGCGGTCGACCGGGTCGGTCGACCGGCCCTCCAGCCAGATACTGGCGTGCACGCTGTGCACGTCGGTTGACCGAGTCGGTCGGCCGACTTCCAAGCTCGGTCGACCGTCGGGTCGACCGGCAGAAGCCAGGTCAGGGAATTTTTAGGATTAAAAAACTAAGTCATTTTGGCTCAAATAAATTCCCATAAAATCACAGAAAATCTACAAAAATAGTTTTACCAATATACTTTGATAAACAAACATGCTTGCACAAAATCAAGGCATGTTATAAATGATTTGGACTATTTTTGTAATATGAAAAAATTGGCTCAAATGAAAAACAGTATTTTCCAAAACTTATTTTTCCAAACTTTATTTTTCCAAAACATCTCCAAATACAAAAACAAGATATTTAAACAACTTTGAAAGCATAGGGTGTATGGATATGATCCACTACACAAACATGGTGAAATATCTATGTTTTTGACATTAAGCTTTAAACTTGGTTTTGGTTAAAACATGTATATAAGAAATACCAAAAACCAAACATGTATTTTCTAAAATAGAATATCTTTTGTAAAACCACAACTATCAAGAGTGTGTGTGTATATGATACTTGAGCAAGCCACCAACTACTCTATCCTTTACATTTTATCTAAAATAAAATCTTACTAAAACAAACCTAGACACAAGTCTTCATCTTCTTGAAGTCTTCACTTGAAGCCTTATTGACTTGGTCCAAACACCGTGCTAACTCCAAAACTTGATTTCAAATCCTTGTTGAAGCTATGCACCTACTAAGATCTTGATCATAAATATGTCACTAATTAAACACAAGATCATTAGTACTATAACTACATGAGTTGATCATCATCAAAACTAAAGTGATGGGCCTTCGGGCCAACAATCTCCCCCTTTTTGATGATGACAAAACTCATGAAGTTATATATGCATGGATTAAAGTAAAGCTTCAAAGAAGCTCCCCCTTAACTCATGCATCACAAATAAACAAATAAATATGCAATGTATGCTCATAAACATGTATGCAAATGTAGGAGTAAACATGCTAATCAAGTATAAAACAAATCAAAAATTCTTTTTCTCCTATTTGAAAATAAAACATATATGCATAAACACAAATACTACTCCCCCTTAAGCAAGGAAAACATGCATATATCTCAAATACTTCTCCCCCTTTTTGTCAATCATCAACAAAGGGGTTAAAGTAAAAACAAATCAAATAAATTTTTCTCCCCCTTTTTGTCCGAAACAAGGAATCAATGAAGGGGTAAACCAAATCAATCAAGAAAGGTTATATGCGATATACATTCATGAAGAGGAAGATGCTAAGTTAGCTTCCCTACACATATGCATTACATGAAGAAGGGATGACAAGCCCCAATTCACATAACACATATTATGTAATGCATAAGAGGAGATGTGAAGCTCCCCCTACACACGTATACCCATAAAAAGAAGAGTTGTCAAGCTCTTCAATATACAATACACTCAACATGAATCTATATGTAGAAGAGATGTTAAGCTCTCCTTGCATATAGGCAATACAAATCAAAACATTTTTTTTTAATTTTTCTTTATAAAAACAAATTTTGAGATATCAAATAAACATAATTTTTTTTTTTTTGATACCAATTTTAAAACATAATGCATAAGCTTAAAAAAAATTTGAAGTAAGCTTACCATAAACAAAGTTTGTGCTTTTAAACATGTAAATCGATTTTAACTCAAGCACAAAACAAATCATATATATGTATGAAAATGAGTATACCAATTGAAATTGATACATACATATATAAGAAAACAAAATATGAGTATATACAAAAATAGAGTCAAATTGATACCAATTGAAATGATTCAATGATACCAATTGAAACAATAATAGGATCATGTGTATAACTCATAAAACATTGAAGAATAAATAACTAGTTAAATTAATTTTTGAAAAACTAGTTAAAAATCCTTCAAAAACATGAAATGTATTTCATAAATCATACCAATACACAAAGGTTGACACTCAAAATCGATTAAGCTCATAAAAGTGTTCATGAAACAAGTCATGACAAAACAAATGAAGTATGAGTGTACAAGAATCATGTATATAGCATTTTCATGAAAATAGTCATTAAGGCTCAAAATGATCAAAACAAATTATTAATTTTATTTTATCAAACAAAACATGAAAATTTTTTTTCATTAAAAACAATAAACTTCTAGATATATGTATGATATATCTAAATCTAACAATATGCATACATATTCCAAACATAAAAGAGTCTATTAAAGGTATTTGCATGAAGGCAAGAGACTCACGGGGTATACATGTATATTTATTAGATTTGAATATAAAATACATATACATGAAGTAAAAACACGAAAATTGGCAAAACAAGTGTAAATGAGGAAATCATCAAAACTAGGCTATACATGTGCATATAGTGAGCACAAATGAACAATGAAGTGCAAACATATATGAATCAATTTGTTACTCACTATTTGTACATGTATAAATTTAAGTTTTAATAAAAAACTACATTTAAACTAGTATTTACCACATGAAGCACAAAACAAGTAAAACATGAACATGCTAAAATTATGATATGAATAAAAAGCATGTAAACAAAATAAGAGTTTAGAAATAGTTACCAACTAAGGAACTATGTTTCAAAACTCCAAACATGGTGGTTGTCCCACCAACCTTCTTGATAGCGATGCATTTATATATGTGTCCATCAAGTCCATGTGCATCCACCATCAAGGCACCATTCCTCTCACGTTGTGTGAGAGCCCTCACCTACATCAAAAACACAAGGTGGAGGTTTTGGTACCCATTTTCTTTTGGGTCCTTGGGGGTTAGCTTTGTAAGGCACCCAAACATTTTTATTAGCAAAATTTAAAACATGCAACTTATCAAAATAAAATTTTGCTAAATGGCCTTTGCGGCCACAATGTGTACACTTGTACACCTTAGGATGCTTATGTGTGTGAGTGTGATCATGACGTGCAATATAAGCATATGCATGATGAGGATGTGCATGAATATGTGGAGTTTGTTTCTTTGAAAATAAGGACTCCAATCTAGTGTGGTTAAATGCACATGAGCTCAAAGTGGAGCTCAAACAACTAATCCTATTTTTCAAAACATTAATCTCATTTGTGGTGGCATGTAAAGCATGATGAGATATAAAACTATTTTTCTTATTCTTTTTAGAAACTTTTTCCTTTCCATTTTCAAAATTTTTCTTTTCAAAGAGGTGTTTTCATTAAAAGCAACTTCCTTTTGTTTTTCCACCAAAGCAATTTCATTTTTCAAAATAGTGGTTTCCTTCATAAAGATCACTCAATTTTGAAAACAAGGAAATATTCTCATTTTTTAAAATTTCATTTTCTTTTTCTAAACATGCAATTTTATTTTGAAAGAATCATTTTCCTTATGCATGCAATCAATTTTCTTTTTCAAAATTTTATTATCTTTTCTAAGCATGTCATATTTCTCAAGTAATTGTTGGCAAAATGAAGTGAGCTCATCATATGACATGTCTTCATCATCTAACTCGGATTCGGTGTTTACCTCAAGGGGTTATCCCCTTGGACCATATAGCACTTGTTGGAGATGTCGCTTTCAACATCCGAGTCACTTCCCGCATAGTATTGATCATTTTCGCCAAGGGAGAGGAGGGTGTTCCAAACTACAAAAGCCAAATTAAGATTAGCAACCCTAGATAAATAATCATCATTTAGGGTAGATCTTAAAGCATGTAGGGCTTTTGCATTTGCCTCAATATTCTTACCATTTAAACAATATGCATTATTAGTTGTGGCAAGAAAAACATGAATGCCTAGGGCTTTGAGGTACAAAAACATCTTAACCTTCCAAATTGAATGTTAAGAATATCAAACATGGGTGGAGACATGAAGTCCATGGTGTGTGTACAAATTTTGTGATTAGCCTAAAATGAGGATCTTTAACTCTAGGTTGTAAGACCCAAATTCAGAGCACTTGGCTCTGATACCAATTGTAGGATCAACTAGAGGGGGGTGAATAGGTGATGGCTAATCTAAAGGTCACTTAATGCCAAATAATGCGGAATTAAAAACTATTATAACCTAAACTAAACTCTTAAACTAAACACCACGTATAACACAAGAGTGTAACCGAATTCCCCGTGAAGGGCTCTGGACTAACTTCTTTAGATTCCCCTAGATAAGGGTTGAGGTGCCGCGTTGGCTCTCTTGGTTAAATACAAGTGTTAGCTAACAATCCCCAAGCAAGTATAGCAATTAAGCATAAATGTATATCATGCATATAAAGATAAACACAATAAAGACAAGCAAGATATAAACAAGAGACAAAGAGAGAGAGAGAGAGAGAGCAATCGCAAACACAAGGGATTTGTTTCGAGGTTCGAGCACACTTGCTCTACATCCCGCCTTCGACACACGAAGGATTTCCACTATAAACGATCCCACCAGATCACTCGGTGCCGCAACACCTACAACGAGTTCCCACTAGAACTCCTTGAACTCTCTTTAGTCCGTACACACCACAAGCCCGCCGGCTCGCCGAGGACTCACCTCAAACAAAGAGTTCGCACCCGAACTCGAAACACCGAGTCCCCACTAGGACCTGAAACAATGCGAACACAACAGTCCGCCTCCTCAAAGAACAAAGATGAACTTTGGTGATCATAACTCTTGATCACCTAAAATCCTCTCACAACAAATCCCTATAGGTAGATATAGCAATGGATGGCTCAAGTGTTGTGTGAGAAAACAAGGATTGAAACTATGGTGAAAAACTCAAGAAATCTCTTTTAAACACTCTTGATAAAAACTCCCTTTTAATAGGAAATATTTGCTCTCAATTTTGTGGAGAAAAACCTCTTGAAAGAGTAGGAAAACTGGCTCTAAAACTCTCCAAAAACTTAATCAAACACAGCCCCAAATGCCCCATTTTATAGAGCTAGAAAAACTAACCGTTGGGGTCTGTCAGAACTACCGGCCGACCGGTCAGTCGACCGCCAACGGTCAGAAATCCGACCGTTGGGGCTTCGGTCGACCGGCCCGGTCGACCGAGCCTCTGGAACAGAGAGCAGTCTCTCTGTCGGTCGATCGATCCGGTCGACCGGGGTTTTCCAGAGAGCAGAAGCTCTCTGGCGGTCGATCGGGCCGGTCGACCGGCCCTCCAGCCAGATACTGGCGTGCACGCTGTGCACGTCGGTTGACCGAGTCGGTCGGCCGACTTCCAAGCCCGATCGACCGTCTGGTCGACCGGCAGAAGCCAGGTCAGGGAATTTCTGGGATTAAAAAACTAAGTCATTTTGGCTCAAATAAATTCCCATAAAATGACAGAAAATCTACAAAAATAGTTTTACCAATATACTTTGACAAACAAACATGCTTGCACAAAATCAAGGCATGTTATAAATGATTTGGACTATTTTTGTAATATGAAAAAAATGGCTCAAATGAAAAACAGTATTTTCCAAAACTTATTTTTCAAACTTTATTTTTCCAAAACATCTCCAAATACAAAACAAGATATTTAAACAACTTTGAAAGCATAGGGTGTATGGATATGATCCACTACACAAACATGGTGAAATATCTATGTTTTTGACATTAAGCTTTAAACTTGGTTTTGGTTAAAACATGTATATAAGAAATACCAAAAACCAAACATGTATTTTCTAAAATAGAAAATCTTTTGTAAAAACACAACTATCAAGAGTGTGTGTGTATATGATACTTGAGCAAGCCACCAATTACTCTATCCTTTACATTTTATCTAAAACAAAATCTTACTAAAACAAACCTAGACACAAGTCTTCATCTTCTTGAAGTCTTCACTTGAAGCCTTCTTGACTTGGTCCAAACACCGTGCTAGCTCCAAAACTTGATTTCAAATCCTTTGTTGAAGCTATGCACCTACTAAGATCTTGATCATAAATCTGTCACTAATTAAACACAAGATCATTAGTACTATAACTACATGAGTTGATCATCATCAAAACTAGAGTGATGGGCCTTCGGGCCAACAATCTCCCCCTTTTTGATGATGACAAAACTCATGAAGTTATATATGCATGGATTAAAGTAAAGCTTCAAAGAAGCTCCCCCTTAACTCATGCATCACAAATAAATAAATAAATATGCAATGTATGCTAATAAACATGTATGCAAATGTAGGAGTAAACATGCTAATCAAGCATAAACCAAATCAAAAATTCTTTTTCTCCTATTTGAAAAACAAAAATATATGCATAAACACAAATACTACTCCCCCTTAAGTACGAAAAACATGCATATATCTCAAATACTTCTCCCCCTTTTTGTCAATCATCAACAAAGGGGTTAAAGTAAAAACAAAATCAAATAAATTTTTTCTCCCCCTTTTTGTCCGAAACAAGGAATCAATGAAGGGGTAAACCAAATCAATCAAGAAAGGTTATATGCGATATACATTCATGAAGAGGAAGACGCTAAGTTAGCTTCCCTACACATATGCATTACATGAAGAAGGGATGACAAGCCCCAATTCACATAACACATATTATTTAATGCATAAGAGGAGATGTGAAGCTCCCCCTACACACGTGTACCACATAAAGAAGAGTTGTCAAGCTCCTCAATATACAATACACTCAACATGAATCTATATGTAGAAGAGATGTTAAGCTCTCCTTGCATATAGGCAATGCAAATCAAAACATTTTTTTTAATTTTTCTTTATAAAAACAAATTTTGAGATATCAAATAAACATAATTTTTTTTAATTTTGATACCAATTTTAAAACATAATGCATAAGCTTAAAAAAATATGAAGTAAGCTTAGCATAAATAAAGTTTGTGCTTTTAAACATGTAAATCTATTTTAACTCAAGCACAAAACAAATCATATATATGTATGAAAAATGAGTATACCATTGAAATTGATACATACATATATAAGAAAAACAAAATATGAGTATATACAAAAATAGAGTCAAATTGATACCAATTGAAATGATTCAATGATACCAATTGAAACAATAATAGGATCATGTGTATAACTCATAAAACATTGAAAAATAAATAACTAGTTAAATTAATTTTTGAAAAACTAGTTAAAGATCCTTCAAAAACATGAAATGTATTTCATAAATCATACCAATACACAAAGGTTGACACTCAAAATCGATTAAGCTCATTCATGAAACAAAGTTATGACAAAACAAATGAAGTATGAGTGTACAAGAATCATGTATATAGCATTTTCATGAAAATAGTCATTAAGGCTCAAAATGATCAAAACAAATTATTAATTTTATTTTATCAAACAAAACATGAAAATTTATTTTTCATTAAAAACAATAAACCTCTAAGTATATGTATGATATATCTAAATCTAACAATATGCATACATATCTCAAACATAAAAGAGTCTACATGAAGGCAAGAGACTCACGGGGTATACATGTATATTTATTAGATTTGAATATAAAATACATATACATGAAGTAAAAACATGAAATTGGTAAAATAAGTGTAAATGAGGAAATCATCAAAACTAGGCTATACATGTGCATATAGTGAGCACAAATGAACAATGAAGTGCAAACATATATGAATCAATTTGTTACTCACTATTTGTACATGTATAAATCCAAGTTTTAATAAAAATTACATTTAAACTAGTATTTACCACATGAAGCACAAAACAAGTAAAACATGAACATGCTAAAATTATGATATGAATAAAAAGCATGTAAACAAAATAAGAGTTTAGAAATAGTTACCAACTAAGGAACTATGTTCCAAAACTCCAAACATGGTGGTTGTCCCACCAAACCTCCTTGATAGCGATGCATTTATATATGTTTCCATCAAGTCCATGTGCATCCACCATCAAGGCACCATTCCTCTCACGTTGTGTGAGAGCCCTCACCTACATCAAAAACACAAGGTGGGGGTTTTGGTACCCATTTTCTTTTGGGTCCTTGGGGGTTAGCTTTGTAAGGCACCCAAATATTTTTATTAGCAAATTTAAAACATGCAACTTATCAAAACAAAATTTTGCTAAATGGCCTTTGCGGCCACAATGTGTACACTTGTACACCTTAGGATGCTTATGTGTGTGAGTGTGATCATGACGTGCAATATAAGCATATGCATGATGAGGATGTGCATGAATATGTGGAGTTTGTTTCTTTGAAAATAAGGACTCCAATCTAGTGTGGTTAAATGCACATGAGTTCAAAGTGGAGCTCAAACAACTAATCCTATTTTTCAAAACATTAATCTCATTTGTGGTGGCATGTAAAGCATGATGAGATATAAAACTATTTTTCTTATTCTTTTTAGAAACTTTTTCCTTTTCATTTTCAAAATTTTTCTTTTCAAAGAAGTGTTTTCATTAAAAGCAACTTCCTTTTGTTTTTCCACCAAAGCAATTTCATTTTTCAAAATAGTGTTTCCTTCAAAAAGATCACTCAATTTTGAAAACAAGGAAACATTCTCATTTTTTAAAATTTCATTTTCTTTTTCTAAACATGCAATTTTATTTTTGAAAGAATCATTTTCCTTATGCATGCAATCAAATATCTTTTTCAAATTTTATTATCTTTTCTAAGCATGTCATATTTCTCAAGTAATTGTTGGCAAAATGAAGTGAGCTCATCATATGACATGTCTTCATCATCTAACTCGGATTTGGTGTTTACCTCAAGGGGGTTATCCCCTTGGACCATATAGCACTTGTTGGAGATGTCGCTTCCAACATCCGAGTCACTCCCCACATAGTATTGATCATTTTCGCCAAGGGAGAGGAGGGTGTTCCAAACTACAAATGCCAAATCAAGATTAGCAACCCTAGATAAATAATCATCATTTAGGGTAGATCTTAAAGCATGTAGGGCTTTTGCATTTGCCTCAATATTCTTATCATTTAAACAATATGCATTATTAGTTGTGGCAAGAAAAACATGAATGCCTAGGGCTTTGAGTACAAAAACATCTTAACCTTCCAAATTTGGATGTTAAGAATGTCAAACATGGGTGGAGACATGAAGTCCATGGTGTGTGTACAAATTTTGTGATTAGCCTAAAATGAGGATCTTTAACTCTAAGTTGTAAGACCCAAATTCAGAGCACTTGGCTCTGATACCAATTGTAGGATCAACTAGAGGGGTGAATAGGTGATGGCTAATCTAAAGGTCACTTATGCCAAATAATGCGGAATTAAAAACTATTATGACCTAAACTAAACTCTTTAACTAAACACCACGTATAACACAAGAGTGTAACCGAATTCCCCGTGAAGGGCTCTGGACTAACTCCTTTAGATTCCCCTAGATAAGGGTTGAGGTGCCGCGTTGGCTCTCTTGGTTAAATACAAGTGTTAGCAAACAATCCCCAAGCAAGTATAGCAATTAAGCACAAATGTATATCACGCATATAAAGATAAACACAATAAAGACAAGTAAGATATAAACAAGAGACAAAGAGAGAGAGCAATCGCACAACACAAGGGATTTATTTCGAGGTTCGAGCACACTTGCTCTACATCCCTGCCTTCGACACACGAAGGATTTCCACTATAAACGATCCCACCAGATCACTCGGTGCCGCAACACCTACAACGAGTTCCCACTAGAACTCCTTGGACTCTCTTTAGTCCGTACACACCACAAGCCCGCCGGCTCGCCGAGGACGCACCTCAAATAAAGAGTTCGCACCCGAACTCGAAACACCGAGTCCCCACTAGGACCCGAAACAATGCGAACACAACCGTCCGCCTCCTCAAAGAACAAAGATGAACTTTGGTGATCACAATTCTTGATCATCTAAAATCCTCTCACAACAAATCCCTATAGGTAGATATAGCAATGGATGGCTCAAGTGTTGTGTGAGAAAACAAGGATTGAAACTATGGTGAAAAACTCAAGAAATCTCTTTTAAACACTCTTGATAAAAACTCCTTTTGATAGGAAATATTTGCTCTCAATTTTGTGGAGAAAAACCTCTTGAAAGAGTAGGAAAAACTGGCTCTAACTCTCCAAAACTTAATCAAAACAGCCCCAAATGCCCCATTTTATAGAGCTAGAAAAACTAGCCGTTGGGGTCTGTCAGAACTACCGGTCGACCGGTCGGTCGACCGCCAACGGTCAGAAATCCGACCGTTGGGGCTTCGGTCGACCGGCCCGGTCGACCGAGCCTCTGGAATAGAGAGCAGTCTCTCTGTCGGTCGACCGCCGATCCGGTCGACCGGGTTTTCCAGAGAGCAGAAGCTCTCTGGTGGTCGACCGGGTCGGTCGACCGGCCCTCCAGCTAGATACTGGCGTGCACGCTGTGCACGTCGGTCGACCGAGTCGGTTGGCCGACTTCCAAGCCCGGTCGATCGTCGGGTCGACCGGCAGAAGCCAGGTCAGGGAATTTCTGGGATTAAAAAATTAAGTCATTTTAGCTCAAATAAATTCCCATAAAATCACAGAAAATCTACAAAAATAGTTTTACCAATATACTTTGATAAACAAAAACAAACATGCTTGCACAAAATCAAGGCATGTTATAAATGATTTGGACTATTTTTGTAATATGGAAAAATTGGCTCAAATGAAAAACAATATTTTTCATAACTTATTTTTCCAAACTTTGTTTTTCCAAAACATCTCCAAATACAAAAACAAGATATTTAAACAACTTTGAAAGCATATGGTGTATGGATATGATCCACTACACAAACATGGTGAAATATCTATGTTTTTGACATTAAGCTTTAAACTTGGTTTTGGTTAAAACATGTATATAAGAAATACCAAAAACCAAACATGTATTTTCTAAAATAGAAAATCTTTTGTAAATACACAACTATCAAGAGAGTGTGTGTATATAATACTTGAGCAAGCCACCACCTCTATCCTTTTACATTTTATCTAAAACAAAATCTTACTAAAACAAACCTAGACACAAGTCTTCATCTTCTTGAAGTCTTCACTTGAAGCCTTCTTGACTTGGTCCAAATACCGTGCTAGCTCCAAAACTTGACTTCAAATCCTTTGTTGAAGCTATGCACCTACTAAGATCTTGATCATAAATCTATCACTAATTAAACACAAGATCATTAGTACTATAACTACATGAGTTGATCATCATCAAAACTAGAGTGATGGGCCTTCGGGCCAACAGATATCACCACCATGAACCTATAGTATTAAACAGAGAACCTAATTAAATTCTATGCATGCTTAAACCCTAGGTTTATCTTGAAGGCACATGACGATAATAATTAGGTCAACTATTTGCTGTACTTTTTAACTATTTTTCTTAATCTATGCTTGATAATTATCTTGATATTTTAATGTTAAATTTTAATTAGTGTTATTTCAATTAAAATCTTATTATTGTCTTACGTGTCTTACTTGAATCATAGGGTAGATTATCATGTCTGAGGTTTAGCGTGAAGGTAATCTCTAGTTAATGTTATTTGTTTATGGAAGTAGATTATTAGTAGGTTGTGATCCTTCTCTACATTGATATCAAAACCAAACTCTTTTTCAACCAAATTTTTTTCTTTAAATCTTTCAAACAAAAGAAGAAAGTGTAAGAAAACAACAATACGAAAAAAACTTCCATCGCATCTCTCTCTAAGGTTTGACCTGTATAGCCCTAGCTACTGATTAGGGTAGAACCAGCACTAGAAAACGTGTGTTTTATGAAATAAATGAAATTATGTGTGTGCTAATGTTCCCTCAATACTTCTGTTATGGCATTTGCTCACGGATCGAATCCACAGGGGACGGGAGGCGATAGAAGCATTAACGATCTATTCATGTGTATTGTTAACAAGTTCTTCTTTGTTAAAGAATGAGAAAAAGAAAATGAAAAAAAAACTAGAAGTGATAAGTGAAAAAGGCGATGAAATCAGCAAAGTGAAAACAAATGAGAAGTGGTTGTGAATCGGTAAAACAAAATAAGAAATAGAAATGAAGGAAATAGAAATGAAATGAAAGGGAAGTGCTTTGAAAAGTGATTTGGAAAACAAAATAGAAAAGAAGATGAACTTTATGGTGAAGAAGATGAAAACAAAGGTGAATAAAGAAGAAGGTAAAAACAATGATAGAAAAATGATAAAAAGATTTTGAAAATAGTTATTAAACCAAGTAAAGAAAAGAAGGAAAATGATGAAAGAAACTCATGGCTACTAATTACTAATTGCTCCACTAACATGCTAACCTCTTAGCGATAGTTGCCTCACATGGATCTTTGGCCATCACTAGTCCTAGGCTTCAAGAGCATTACAAAGTATGGCATACGAAATTGCTCTTCACATTCAAACACATCAATTCCACACAACAATACGCAAGTTACTGTTAGATCATCAAAATCAAGTAAAAGTGAGCATGAAATAAAGAAGACATTGCAAGTTAGCTTGTTAGTGGTTAGATGTTAGAATGTTAGAATGTTAGAATCCATCATCATCAACCATCAATGGCTCTTACAAGAGAAAAGTCTAATAGACGTTATTAGATAGCTAGTTAGTGGCTAGTAGTTAGATTGTCATGAGAAGAAAACTAGTAAAACATTATGTAGAAAATGGATAAGATTACAATAGAGAAGAAAGGAGACACCTTTACATAATTATCACTCTCTATTGCATTAATATCTCTCTGTCCCTCCAGAATCAACTCAGCCCTACTACAAGATCTAAAAAGAAAATAAAATACAAAAGAAAAGAGAAGAAAATCCTACCCTACAATTAGAAGAGAGAAATCTTAGCCTAGTCCTCTATCTCCTCCGTTTCTGGTCCAAACTTGCAGTATTTATAGGTATAGGAAGGATCTGGAAGGTAAGACGAGGCCATTCGTCAAAGATCAACACGTGGACCCACCAAATTGCCGCGGCAGCCCAGAGGAACTGTGACAAAATTAGGGCCAATTGCGCTGAATTTTGATCACGTGATTCGTCTGGCTTCTAGTACATTCTGTATGTATTTAGTTTTGCAATGTTTGGACTATATTTCTCCAAATACAGCTTCAAATACGGGAATCCAAGGTGTTCTAGAAACTCTTTGGCTTGGCCTCCAAGAAATGAGATTTAATTACCCGAAATTTGGTTTAATTAGGCTCTTATTACTCTTTTGGCCCTAGACTTTTGATTATATGCAAAATAGACCAAAACACGGGTGAGAAGCGTTATTTTATTCAAAAATTGGTAGGAAAAAGTGATATGCAAATGTAAAATTGGATATTAATCAGCTACATGGTTAAATTGCAAAGAATTCAGAGCCATCCTACATCAGATAATATTTTCCATATTCTCTGGATTCTTTTTGGCAATCAATACTCTAGAGCGAGTGACCAGTTCAACACATCAAGCACTTCCGGGAAAAGATGACAGTCCATTCCCACAATGACGCCTTCATGTGTCTTAACCTTTCCGTCTAGCCTGAACTCAGAAATAGTGAAATGCTATTGGTTTGTATCACGACCTGCCCACTTATCATCCTGAGTCGACTGGCGGAGGAGAGGCTGAGGGGACAGTGGTTATGGAGCCAATCTTACCTCCATCCACCTTGGTAAGTGAAATGCTATTGGTTTCATCAGTGTCGCCTATCTTGCCAGCGCGAAACTGAAGGTGATTACCAATCCTACTTCTCCAACACTGATGGTCGAGCCAGCTATCCTAGAAATAATCATTAGCCCTACTTCGGTTGTGGCTAGTGTACTGGTTTCAATGAGGACTCCTCGAGATCACCGACGATCCCTCATATTACTCCAGCCAGTGCTTCTACTATTCCTTCCACAGTAATGTCAGTGAAATCGGTGGAAGCTTTGTCTTCAGAAGCTGCTCGTCACCGGGCGTAGTTGAGGCTGAGAACGAATTCGTGGCTGAGTTAGTCGACAGCTTTATAAGGGCTTAAAGCGTTCTATTGCTTTTGTCTTGAAGGGCTCGACTACCTCATTTGCTGCTTTAAAGGTGATCCTCTCCCGAAGCATTGACAGCATCCGAGACTTTAGAGGGGATAACCAGGCCGCCACATTGGAGCTTCTGGTGGACAGACTCGAGAGGGATATGGACGAATGGCACCATCTTAGCCATTCAAATCTGGAATCTTCAGTTAACGAACAGCTTGTGCACCTTGCTGCTCAAATGCATGAAGCTCATCTCGCCACTCAAGAAGTCGCTAAGGTAATTTCTTCTGACTTGAAATCATTGGAGACAAGGAAAGTAGAGATTGGGGATGCAATAGACGCTTCTAGCAGTGCTCTTCTTGACGCTGAGAATAAAATTGAAAGGCCAAGGAAATGATCAGGAAGGCTAATCTTCTTTTGTCCAAGGCTGAACTGGTGCGTCTTGAAGAGATTGCTCGGCTTGAGCGGCTTAAGGCCCAGAATGACGAAGTCTTGCGGCAGGAGCTAGCACAGAGGGCTACTTTGGTTGAAATTGAAGCTTGCTTGGCCCAGACAGTGAGCTTTAATGAGGTCAAGTTGAGGTCGCAGGCGCTTATCGGGGGCTGCTGAAGAGAGGAAGACTAGGTTGGCCACTCTTGAAGAACGGATCAAGTCCTATGAAGCGCCGTCGTAGATTGTAATCTGTGCATTCATGTATCCCTCTTTTGGAATCAATAAAAAGTGATTTTATTTGACTCCCCTGTTACATTTCCAACTTGTTTTATCTTTTGAATTTTCAATGCCTGCTTTCAAGTTGTATTGCAGTCCTCTAACAGGAAACGGAATAATGATATAACTAATCCAATCAGCGGTGATAAGCTGAGAGAGTCAGTCACACATTTGAGAAAATAGTCCTTACTGGACTAAAAGATGAGACTTGGCTATCTGTCAGTTCAGAGGTCGCAGGGATGTAACCGATTGAGAAGCACCAAGCTCCAAATTTGTATGAGATTTGGAGAAATTGTCAAAGAGAGTATATCGTTAACGTGATAACCAGAAAAGTCCACTAAAGACTGAGTGGGACTCAGAAACTCGCTGGGGAGCTAGGAAGTGAATCCTATAAAAATCATATGTCAGAGGTGTAATGTTAACGTGACAAAAAGAATTTCGTGGGAATTCGTAAAGTAATTTGTCAGAGGTGTGACGTTAACGTGACAAAAAGAAAAGTCCACTAAAGACTGAGTGAGACTCAGAAACTCGCTAGGGAGCTAGGAAGTGAATCCTATAAAAAATCATATGTCAGAGGTGATTGTGATAAAAAGAACTTCGTGGGGATTCGGAAAGCAATTTATCAGAGGTGTAATGTTAACTTGACAAAAAGAAAAGTCCACTAAAGACTAAGTGGGACTCAGAAACTCACTGGGGAGCTAGGAAATGAATCCCATAAAAGATCATATGTCAGAGGTGTAATGTTAACATGACAAAAAGAACTTCGTGGGAATTCGTAAAGCAATTTGTCAGAGGTGTATTGTTAGCTTGACAAAAAAAAAAAGTCCACTAAAGTCTAAGTGGGACTCAGAAACTCGCTGGGGAGTAGGAAGTGAATCTCATAAAAAATCATATGTCAGAGGTGTAATGTTAACGTGGCAAAAAGAACTTCGGGGGAATTCGTAAAGCAATTTGTCAGAGGTGTAATGTTAACTTGACAAAAAGAAAAGTCCACTAAAGACTGAGTGGGAATCAGAAACTCGCTGGGGAGCTAGGAAATGAATCCCATAAAAGATCATATATCAGAGATGATTGTTAACATGACAAAAAGAATTTTGTGGGGATTTGGCGTTCTTTATATGTGCTCTTACCATTTCATGGATGAGAATTGGTAAGTGATTTTGGAGAGGGAATCAAATGGGAACAGGTCGCTTAGATTTTTAGCAAATCTTCAGCTGTTAACGGATTTGATATGCTTTTACCAACTACCGTTTGAGTCGGGCTAGCCATGTTATTCCCCTCAGCATGATGAGTTGTCAAGGACTTATGTTGGGCTTAAAAGCTAACATTTTCCTTTATCCTTAACCGTTAGAGGTGTCGGATTATCTGATTACTATTTTTGTAACCTTGATTCTTCTTTGAGACAACCAGTGTACAATCGGCTCTATACTGGTTTACGGTCGTATGATCTCGTTTAGAGAAAAGAGGGGCGCTCCTTCTACATATCTCAGATTTAAGGTCTTGATCAGAGGTGTAATGTTAACTTGATCATGAGAAGGATCCTTATCAAGGATAATACTTCTTTAAGAACCTGCCGTTGATCGGCAGCATGAGTAAATCACCATCTGAAGTCATAAGGTGATATGCTCCATTTGAATAGACTGTTTCTATTACAAACGGTCCTTCCCATTTGGGCTGAAATTTGCCTTTGGTTTTGTGCGTCATGATCATCGGTCGTTTGACAGCAAAAATCAAATCTCCTTTCTGGAAGACTCTTTATTTGACCTTCTTATTGAAGGCTTTTGAGATCCGAGCTTGATACACTCAATGTGTTGCTGAGCTTGTAACCGCTTCTCATCTAGGGCTTCGAGCTCTTGAAGACGCAACCGATCATTGTCCTCTGATGTGATCTTAGTGATCAGAGTGACTCGTAATGACGGCATCTGAATTTCTAACGGTATGACTGTTTCACACCCGTATATCAGGAAAAAAGCGTATTGCCTGTCGGGGTCCGAACCGTGGTTCGGTAGGCCCAAAGACATTCACTAAGCTTCTCATTCCATTCTCGCTTATTCGAGGAAATGAACTTTTTGAGTAACTTAATGATTGTCTTGTTGAATGCTTCCGCCAAGCCATTAGCGGCGGGATTATAAGTAGTTGAAGTCACATTCTGAATTTGGTATTTATCACAGAACCGATAAAATATTTGGCTTGCAAATTGGGGACCGTTATCATGGATGATCCGCCTAGGGACACCAAATCGATGAATGACATGGTGTTTGATGAAATTAATCACGTTAGAAGTTTTGACTTCAACCAGTGCTATAGCTTCTGCCCATCTTGAAAAGTAATCGTTATTGCTAAGATAAACCGGTGACCTTTTATTGAAGAGGGGGTGATTGGCCCTACGACATCGATTCCCCATGCTTCAAATGGCCATGAAGCAATAGTTGGGTGGAGCAACTCCGGAGGCTGATGTATGAAGTCCGTATGAATTTGGCATGCTTTACACCTTTGTGCATACTGGATGGCGTCAGCTATCATGGTTGGCCAACAATATCCAAGCCTGTGCAGTCTGTCTTTGAGTTTTAGACCTGGCTGATGAGCTCCGCATACGCCGTCGTGTGCTTCTTTGAGCACTTCCAGTGCCTCTGAATTAGAAAGGCAACGGAGTAGGATACCGTCGTATGAACGATGATAAAGTGTCTTCAGAGTTGGGTCATAGTAAAAGCGGAGAGACCTTCGCCTGATAGGTGCCGCTTCTTTTGGGTCGTCCGGCAGTAAACCATGCAGAGCATAGTCGATGAAGGAAAATCGCCAATCTCTCGGTTCAAGATCCGTCGAGATATTATAGACCTCTCTGATTCTTAACATATGTTTAAAGCAGACAAGGCATCGAGTCGCCACTGTAGGTGATACTCGGTGTCGACTGGCAAGACTAGTGTTTTGCTAATGCAGCCAGAGCATCCGCCTTAGTATTCTGAGATTGAGACACGTGCCCGATGTAAAAGCCATCAAACAGATTAGCCATTTTGATGACTGCGTTATAATAAGGTACCAAATCCTCGTGACGGACCTCATATTCGCCTTTAACCTGATTGATAATCAGTTTTGAATCGCCGTAAGCTTCAAGGTAGCGTATCCCCATTTCGTGGGCAAGCTGAAGACCAATAAGTAGAGCATTGTATTCTGCCACATTGTTGGAGCATGATTCCGTCAGAAAAATGCTCTACGAAGGACATGATTTTGTGGAGAGATAAACATAACCCCCACGCCGGCAATGATCCTGCCTTTAGGACCTATTCGTGATGCTCCATCAAAGAAGATCTGCCAAACTTCATCCTCTGAAGTTGTATTAGATTCAAGGGCTTTATCTGGAATGTCTTCATGAAGTTTTGAGCTTTCCGGAATCGGATGAGCAGCCAAGAACTCTGCAAGTGCCTGGCCTTTAACCGCCTTCTGAGGGATAAAGAGCATGTCGTATTGAAACAAAAGAAGCGCCACTTAGCTAATCTTAAATTCAATGATTCTGGTTTCGTCATGAGAAGACGCAAAGGATTCACTCTGGAAATGACATGTATGGTTTGGCCAACCAAATAATGTCGTGTCTTCTGAACGCAAAGACAAGAACTAAGCACTCCTTCTTAATAGTATTATAGCGAGATTTCGCCCTATCAGAGTCCTGCACAGATAATAAATAGCCTGTTCGTGACCATTGTCGTCTTTTTGAGCAAGCAGGGCACCAAGAGAATGGTCCATAGCTTTCACATAAAGAAAGAATGGTTTCCCTGATGTGGGAGCTACAAGACTGGAGGTTTTATGAGATATCTCTTGATATCCTCATAAGCCTCCTGACAAGCTTGATCCCATACAAAGAAAACACCCTTTTTCATGAGTCGGGTGAACGGTTGACAGCGGCCCGAGAGATTTGTGATGAACCTTCTGATATAAGCTAGTTTACCTTGTAAGCCTCTAAGTTCTTTGAGATTCCTAGGTGGATGCATGCTCTGAATAACTTTGACTTTGTTTGGGTCAAGATGAATTCTTTTTGATGTAACAATAAACCCAAGGAACTTGCTACTCGAAACCCCCAAGAAGGATTTTGTCGGATTCATTTTTAGTTGATGAGCCCGCATTATGTCGAACATCGTTCTCAAGTCACAAAGATGGTCATTCTTATTACGGCTTTTGACTGCAATGTCGTCGACATAGCATTCTACTGTTTTTTCGGAGATGATCGCGAAAAATTGTGTTCATTGCCCGCTGATAGGTTGCTTCCACGTTCTTTAATCCGAAGGGCATCACGGTGTAGCAGTATACCCCCAATGGCGTCCGGAACAAAGTTGCTTCTCATCCTCTGGATACATCTTAATCTGATTGTGCCTGAAAAGCCGTCCATGAAAGACATTCTTTCGAATCCACAGTTATTGTCAATCATGACATCGGTGATGAGCAGTGGGAATTCGTCTTTAGGACAGACTGTATTGAGATCACGGTAGTCGATGCAGATCCGTTTTTTCCCATTCTTCTTGAGAACGGGAACGATATTAGCAACCCAGTCTGGATGTTGTTCCTCCCGTATGAAGCCACATGCAATGAACTTATGAACTTCAACTTCAATAGCCTCCATAATGTTCGGACGAAACCGGCGTTGCTGCTGTTTGACCGGCTTGGCGTCAGATCTGATGTTTAGACGATGCATGGCTATTTGTGGATCAAGTCCGGGCATGTCTCCGTAGTTCCAGGCAAAGACATCTACATATTCCTTTATAAGTATCATCAGTTCTTCTCTTTCTGCGAGTGGTAAGCTTTCACTTATAAAGATGAACCTAGGGTGATCTTGACTACCCAAGTTAACCTGAATCACCTTGCTTCAGTAAGTGGTTCGCGTTATTCGAATCGCTTTTCCCACTGGAGGTCCAACTGCTGAGCCATGGTTCCTCATTAGTAGCTTCTATTGGCTCCAATTGGTTGCTTGAAGTCATATTAATAGTGAGCTCTTTAAACACCGTTCCCACACTGACGTCCGAGTCCCATTCGGAAGAAGAGGCAGAGTGTGATAGGATTGGTTTATTATCTTCGGTTGAACCGTTGCTGGCGGTGTAGGTGTAACGTACCCCAACCCCCTGCGGGTGTAATCATAGTAATTTGCAGGTTTCCCTCTTGGCATGAAATTGCGCAGCAAACCACGTCTTCCTTTTCTGAAATTCAGGCCCTTCCCATGCCTCAGGTTGTACCCCATTTTCTTCATCATATGGTGCGCCTGGTCGCGCATAATGGAAAAATTGTGAGGTGTCTGAGTCTGAACTTGAATCCGCGGCTGCAGACCTTTGCAGTTGGGATTTACCAAATACTATTGGCAACTGACCTTCTTTGGATGGAGGGACCACTAAAACGGATCCCTCTATGAATTCCACGGGTGTACTTGATGTACTTAGCTTATGTAAGGGCATGTGCAGAGAGCTATCCTTAACGGATTCGAACAATTCGACACTCACAGGATAACCAAAGGAAATATTATCATTAATTACCCATTCGCCCTCATCTTCAGAAGGAGGGTTACATTGGAGATTATTAAAACATGCTATAACCGGTTCGTCGACCAAAGTGGCTGGCATGTCTGTTTCAGACTCTGAATCTGCCTCATTACACTATCATCGTAGTCAGGCTTGATTCTTTTGTTTTTTACCAACCTCTTGATATAGGAGAGCGTCAGTAAAGTAGTTTTCTACCCCTTTGAATGGTTTCTTCTCAGCGAAGATAGTTCGTACTGTTGCATTATCTTCAACATATTTTGAAGCACTGATGCAGAGTGGAGGGGACAATCAATTAGCGTGGATCCAAGACCTCCCTAATAATAA